>JAPYYV010012765.1:0-22125 GCA_030522625.1 Copidosoma aretas | reverse complement strand
GCAGCCTTTGGACGTATGTTATATGAAACCTTTAAGCTCTGCATACACATCAGCAGTTAGTTCATGGATGCGAGAACACCCTCATAGTACTATTGGTCTCAAGGATATTTATAGAATACTTGGTTCTGCTTTCTTAGCAGCGTCGTCAATAGAAACAGCTGTCAAAAGCTTTGAGACAACTGGAATTTTCCCATTCAGACCAGAAGAGTTTTTGACTAACCATTTTCCAGTTGAATCATCTGAAAACTCCACAGGTAACAATATTATAAAAATAAAATGCAAACTTAACATTGCATGATATTCAATGAGAATTACTTACAGGAGCAAGGGAAGAACTAAATCAGATTCAACCTACTGATACAACCCATAATCATCCACCAGCTCAAAAAGATTATTCTATTATTGTCACTTCTGGACTCTCAAATGAAAAAATCTCTATAGTTTCATATTCACATATTATAAACACGAATACTACACTGAACTGTGTTTCAAATCTCCTTACAGTTGAAAATTCCACTAACTCAAGAGCAATCAGTTCAAATGTTTGTTTGTCTGTTTGTTCAAACAATATTGCCAATTCTGCATCAACTACTTCTTTATCAGACTGCAGTAATCCTTTAAAAAACGATAGTGACTTACCAGATAATAATAGTTCCATTCCTGTAGGTACAAACATTTCCATGCAAGAAAATAATAATTTAGTCACTGAACGAACTGTGTACGATAATCACATTGATGAGTTCAAAAGTGATATGATCAAAAATTTTGAAAAATCACTGGATCAATTTTTAAAGAAAATATGTAATAATGCACTTGTCACAAATAATTTCATCGTACATCAGCTGGTATTTTTTGCAGTACACGTATTATTATATTTCTCCAGTTACTGTAATGAATAATATTAATTTTTTTTTTCTACGCTTATTAGCCTGCCAAAAAAAGATGTACAGAAAAAGTAGCTGTCGTTACTTCACCTGAATGTACGTCTGAGCTAGAAGCTGCAAAAAATAAAAGAAAAAAACCAGCATCAAAGCAGCCAAGACAAAGAAAAGCTGTTGGTAATACTAATGAACTGACAAATTCCATTCATGTCGATCAAGAGGGAAATAATGAGATTGTTTTCATTAATATGCCAAATAACGCGAGTCAAGAAGTTCTTTTACCAGTAGTAGCTCCATCAGTACAATGCGAGGCTGAACACGAGAGTGTTTAGTACTTTTAACTGCCTTAGATGTAACTCCGATCTGTGATTGATCAATGAAGAGATTTTCAGAATGTTATTTAATCTTATGCAAAATTTAATGTATTACATCACTGCGATATAGGGTTCTAAGAATAATGTTCTATTTTTTAATTAATAAAGATTTTTCTATCATTCTCAATAAAACTAACGTACCTTCATACCTCTGCAGCAAAATTCTGCCATGCCATTTCCAGCTAGGAATTTCCAAACCCATTCCGCCCCATTCAAGAACTCATGTCGCCCCATCACCGGGGTGGTATGGGTTTTTATAGATACATACTGTAACTTTAATAATTACAATTAAATTTCATTTTCGACTTCTTTACGTTAACGAATTTTATTCTCTGGTCTATTTTCTCTGTCTTAGCGTTTTTTAAATGTCAATATTGTATTTTATAGCATTGCTGTGATCATTTTTCTTTTTTTGCCCTATCCCGCCCCGGTCTCCCCCACACGATGAGTGTGCAGCCTGCTCTATAGCCACGGATCAATCTCATGGAGGCATGGGATTCTTTTCATAGCTCTCTTGTGTTTCGACTTGAAGAAAGGAGTGGAAGTCTCCCTCCAGTCCCCCCGCTCTCTTCATCTTTAGCAAATCAGAGCCTACACGTGACCACTCTTACCTGTGCCCCGCACTACTTATATGTATACTAGCGTGCGAGCTGCGGAAAATATAGAGTACGAGAAAGAAATTTTTTGGGGGGACCCCCCTCTCCTACTTGTCGAATCTCAAGAGGGAAATGGAAAAAATCCAATGCCTCCATGAGATTGATCCGTGAACGGCTATACTATACAGCCATGGCTATAGCGCAGGCTACACATTCATCGTGTACATGAGGCCATGGCATCAACTGCATAGTGCGAACACTGGTGCCTGCTTCAGTGGACTTTTACCAGAGGCACCTATACGGAGAGAAAAAAAAATGGACTTACTGCATAAGAGCGCCGATACGGTTAGCCCATACGACCTGCGCACGCGTTATCTCTATAGTTTTATGCACTGAGGGCACGGCTGCTCATGTGTATATAGCATTACGAGTCTGAGTGCGACAGAAGCATACAAACTGTACATTGACTGCATATATTCCATGCTGGTAGCGCAGCGACTTGATACCTCGATCGCATCGACTATATCGATAGGCCAAACGCATAGCGCTTATGGAGTTCTCGCCGGTGCTGCCTTGCGTTTACACAAGTTTCGCGCGCGTTGTGTAACCTACATACGTATAGGTATACCATTATACTGGCATCAGCTGGCATTAGCATTTGGTCATCGTGACTGGCATCTGTTCTAAGTTTTAATATTCAATTGTAAAAGTATATCATACACTTGAAGGTGTTTAAGTTGTAAATTTATATTGATAAAAATGACCTACAAAGTCTTTTTCCTCGTAATTCATCAATCAAAATTTTTATCTCCTAACTATATGAAGGAAAAAGTATGTTATGCTTGTGTTTGAAAGTTAGCAACTGCCTCAATTAAAATGAGCCAACTTCAGCTCTCATGTATGAATGATAAAAAAAATTGACGTCATGTTTTCAATCATCCTCATGGGGGAATGGCTTATAGATTTATCATATTTACTCATACGCTATATCTCAGTTTCTGTCGAATAGAAAGCTAAAATTTTGAACATAGCTTAAGTCTAATAAACACTAGTCTGAAGTTAAGTCTGGCGTAATACGCTTTCATGTTTCTTTGTTTTCACAGATCATCCTTGTATCGAAAATAACTATTACTTACCTTATTTTATAAGCATAATATAAGGTGTAAGATCCAGTTGTAACTAAGTTTGATGGTAACCTATTTAGTATTACGTGTTCAATGCAACACTCATAAAAATATTAAGAACTCGTATAAAATACGATTGAAATGAACAGTAGCTCTATATAGTACAATCTCATTAATATATAGTATTATAAGCCATACTGTGAATGCTGAATGCCAGCTGATGCCAGTATACTGGTACACTTATACGTATGTAGGTTACACACACGCACGCGACACTCGTGTAAACGCAAGGCAGCACCGGCGAATACTCCATAAGCGCTATGCGTTTGGCCTATCGATATAGTCGATGCGATCAAGGCATCAAGTCGTTGCGCTACCAGCATGGAATATATGCAGTCAATGTATAGTTTGTATGCTTCTGTTGCACACAGACTCGTAATGCTATATACACATGAGCAGCCGTGCCCTCAGTGCACAAGACTATAGAGTTACCGCGTGCGCAGGTCGTATGGGCTACAGCGTTGGCAAAAAGTCCTCCAACATGGTGGAAAAGTACCCAAATGTTAATATTTTGCAAGATTTTACGTAAGATCACACGTAAGGCCAAATGTAAGTTTTTACGTAAGACCATACGTAAGAACTTACGTAATAACTTATGTTTGATAATCGACTGTATTCCTACGTAAGTTCTTACGTAAGTTATTAGGTAAGTTCTTACGTAAGTTCTTACGTAAGAACTTTAATAAAAGCATTAAAAATTCGAAATGAATCTTTTGTTTATAATTTAATGAAGTGAACGATCATGTTCAACGTAAGTAGCAATAGAATTAAAAAAAAAAAAAAAAACTGCACTGATGGATCTTGAACCCGGTAACAAATGGATTACCAGTCAAGTACTTTACCCACTTGGCCATAGTGGATCCGATGCGAGTAGGGGAATTTTTGTCTGTACAAAGTGTTTTACATCAGAGTTTACGTTAACCTAAGAAGTTTTTTTCAAAAGTGCGAAAGTATTTATTATTGTGATAGTACTATACTTCTTATAAACATAATAATATATAATAATCGTTTGGCTAAGTAAGTATTCAACGGATGGATTTATATACCACTGAGATTTGTTACATAATAATGTAATGATAATTATATCAAATTTACATGTTACATTATTTTACAAATATATGACTGTAATTATGATATTATATTAGAATAATTGAATAACTCACAAGTTCCAGAAAAACACTCATACTGACTCACAAATGATCTTTTTTTGTGGTCTCTTCAATTGTAAATAGTTCACCTAGTTTGTAAGAATCCTAATTAGCAAATCCTATAAATAAGCAATACACAATTACGAAGCCAATAAATTATTTACTGCAATTGTTTCTAATAATACATCTCGGCAACGATGTATGCTAGCATATAAAAGTAGTCTCATTAACTTATATTATAAATAATTTTTACATGGTGCATATGTATTGCATATTCAGAGGGTTTGATCAGTAAAGGATCCTTACAAACTATGTGAGCTATTTGAAAATTAAAGTTGAAGAGACCGCAAAAGAAAATCATTTGTGAGTCCGTATAAGTGTTTTACGGGAACTTGTGAGTTATTCAATTATTTTAATATAATATCATGATTACAGTCATATATTTGTAAAAGAATACAACATGTAAATTTGATAATTATCATTACATTATTATGTAATAAATCTCAGTAGTATATAAATCCATCCGTTCAATACTTACTTAGCCAAACGATTATTATATATAATTATGTTTATTAGTAGTATAGTACTATCACAATAATAAATACTTTCGGACTTTTAAAAAAAACATCTTAGGTTAACGTGAACTCTCATGTGAAACACTTCATACAGACGAAAATTCCTTTACTCGCATCGGATCCACTCTGGCCACGTGGGTCAGGCACTTGACTGGTAATCCTTACATTACCGGGTTCAAGACCTATCAGTGCAGTTTTTTTTTTTTTTTTCATTCCATTGCTACTTACGCTGAACATGACCGTTTGCTTCATTAAATTATGAACAAAAGATTTATTTCGAATTTTCAATGCTTTTATCAAAGTTCGAACGTAAAAACTTAAGTAAGAACTTACGTTTGGCCTTATGTGTGATCTTACGTAGGATCTTGCAAAATATTAACAATTGGGTAGACCCCCCACCACCTTCCGTCTCATAAAAGTAGTGGGGGTCCGTTTTTCAGCCAGCAGCCGGTTGCGTCGTCTGCTGTGGTAGTGGTTTTCACTCAGAACTTAAATACAGTGCGTACGTATACATGTATACATCGTTTGAGTCATCAGCTTACCGGGCTAGCTGACTTCTGTGTAAACACAGCAAAACGATGGGTTTTCACGTGGTTGGTGCTGCTGCCAGTGGTGCCAGGTCACCCTGGACGACGTTTTCATGTTGATGATCTGATGACAAGTACTAGCATCGTGATAGCTAATGATATCAAGCATGCAGTAGAGTGTTGACAACTGACAGCTGCTTCTGCTATAGTATAACCTCAGGGCACTGTGTGTTTGCATTACATATTGCGAATACTCTGCAGCTCATTGTGATATATAATATTATCAAGTTTTGTATTTTCCGCTTAACACATTTGCAATGTCACTCGAATAATTGTTTTCAGCTCTCTCTTGTTTAAAGAAACCATTGTATGCTATTTTTTCCTGATGCAATCATTATTGTTGTTTTCAGTCAAGAAATTTAACAGTCATCAAGATCCTGATAATTTTTAGAAGCCTTAGCAATTTCCGGCCGTCAAATTTCATGAGCGAGCATTAAATTGATTTTCAGTAACCATTCCATATCTACAAGAGACCAAAAGCTTTGTTTTGTAAACTGCAGGAGGATATTGTCAGATTGACATCTATTTGTGGATTTACTCCGTAACTTAAGCTTTACATTAACGTTTAGTTCATACGATACACCAACGAGGAAGCCAGAAATTTAATTATGAAAGTGTTACATGACAATGTCAGGCTACACTTTCTCATGGATTTATATTTCTGTATGTGCCTCAACTGTGCTCCCACTTTTACTCTCTGTCAACTTTTGCATGCCTTTAACTTTACTTTTACTCCAATTATTTCATAAATAAATATGGAAAACTTTAGCCAGGCTGAACATCAACATCCACTCCTTCGGCTGAACAAGATTAGGACTGACTTTCAGTGAATATTCTGTGTCAACAAGTAGACCAAAAGCTTTGTCTTGCCAACTGTAGAAGGACAATGTATGATTATTATTCAGTAATGGATTTTCATTGTAGCTCAAGCTTTACATGATCTTTTAGTCCAGATCATATGCTAGCAAGAGAGTCAAAAATTTCATTTTTAAATTGTGACATGATAAAGTCAGGCTACTCTTGCTCTTGGTTTACATTTCAATACATGCCACAACTGTACTACCACTTCTGCTCTCTGACAACTTTAAAAAGTTGCATGCTTTTAACTTTATTTTCACTTTAAGTTTTAAAGCGTTTATTTCATAACTAGATGTAAAATCTAAGTATTACATGCATTTTTAAGAGGAGTCGCAATATATTATGTCTGCTGTGTACCCTAGTCATTATCGAATGCTCTAGGCTGCATCTTAAATCTACAGTCAATTCTACAGATGCAATTGAACCTTACATAACCTCAAAATGTTATATTTTTTGTAGTCTTAAGATTGAGCTTAGATCGTTTTGTAATGACTAGGTTACACAGCAAACATAATATATTGCGACTCCTCTTAAGAATACATGTAATATTTAGATTTTTCTTGCTATAACATTGTTCTTGAGGTTATGTTGAACTTAATCAAGAAAGTGGCAGTGTCTCGTCATAGCCTAGGTTATAAACTGTATTTAAAAAAAAAATGTCCAAATCGGTTAAGATTCGAGGAGCAAGCAAATTTGTTTAATAAATAACCATTGTTAAAATAGTAAATGTATAATTTTGAGGTTATGTAAGGTTTAATTGCATCTGTAGAATTGACTGTGGTTTTAAGATGCAGCCTCCAGTATTTTGTAATGACTTGGTTACACAGCAAACATAATATATTATGACTTCTTTTAAGAATACATGTAATATTTAGATTTTTCTGGCTATAACATTTTTTTAAGGGTTATGTTAAACTTAATCAAGAAAGTGGCCGTGACTTATCATAGCTTATGATTTAATTTCTCTGTAATTAAAAAAAAAATGGTCTAAATCGGTTAAGATTTGAGGAGAAGGCAGATTTTTTAACGAAAAAAGAGCTTTTTGCACCACTGTGCGACATGGATATACAGTACAAACACCATTTACATATATTTATATGCAGAATCACAGCAGTTGGGCTCTCGCTGTATTCACATATTGGGTTTTTATTGTACGCAAATACATTTTTCCATTATTAGTGATGGCTCAAATATCTTCGCAGAGTAGTTTTTATATTGTTAGAAAAAGATCGAAAAAACTGATGGCGTTCACATTATAATGTTCAAAGGACTTATATATCTGGTATTAGATCTTATGTTATTAATAATTATGTTAATATTTGAAACGCCAGGAAATTTATATGTATATTTGATATGTAATTAAGGGAACATTTCTAGCAGGGGCAGAATCGGAAAAAAGCCTTCCAAAGTTTCCGTCCGACAATTCCACCAGCGGAACTCGAACCGTTAACCCTGAAGTTTATCAAGCTTAGCAGCAAGCACGTTTAACCACTAAGCTACAAGTACCAAGTACTTTTTTTTTTGTTATTTACAAATGAACAGAATACAAATATAAATCAAACTATCTGGATGTGTTTTTAAATGATTTGCTAACTTATTTGTGATGAAAATAAACTTAACATACATGCAAGTAGTACATTATATTAAAACAAATTTATATGAATGATAAATATATTTATGTATGGTTAGTAAATGATCTCAAAATATTTTTATAATTCAGTTGTGAATAATGAAAACAAAAGTACATTTTACTTGTACCTTATGTAGTGCGACGTGGCAAATCAACGTCATAGTATTAAAGCATGAACTAGCAGACAGGAGGAGAGGTGGTACGAGCCCTATAGTCTGACCCTGTCCCTTGCCATTATCCGAACGTACCGACATATAGGTATACTAGAGGAGAGGCACACGTGAGTCGGCAAGAGAGCCACTCTCCCGCTAGTCTGCACCGCGTACGGTAGTACTTGAGATTTCGTGCGATAACTAAGCACCGCGTGCTAACCAATAGTAGAAGCAACGAGTGTACTGATAATTAAAGAGATAGACGCCTGTGTTCGGCACCCACTAGGACAGCTGTAGCGGAAGCATCCCCAGGAGCGTCCCAGACATCGCCTGCTCGTCAGACTTCCTCGTGCCGGCCTCAGTAGTATTGCGTGTTCACTAACTTGTGTTGATACAGTAGGCCATTTCCCATCCTTACATTTCAAAACCCGGGGCATCGTACCGATCAGCAACTGCCGAGCCCACACCGGTAGGGCTGGAGTAGACTACAGTTAATTAGGAGGTCGGATAGTATGGCTATTTACACTTGTGTTACTCTTTTGCATTAAAGTTGAACCAATATACGTTTAATGCATTCTATGAATTTGCTGTTTCAATGATTGATGCATGCTGCTAAGTATACTATCTGTATCATCCCTCCAGTCCTTTGTTAGTGATTTGATAATATCTCGCATGTCACGTATTGCTGCCTAAAGAAAGGTAAGCAAGGCATGACATGTTGTAGTAGAAGTAAATAGATTATACCAAAGGTATTACTCTGTTCAAATAGATAAGATACTCGCCTCTCGACCTGACGGTCCCTGTTTGTGCCACGGGCCAATCGTAATTTTTTTTCATTTGCTTCCTCCTAGAAGTCTGCAGTCATATCTTAGGATTCCCCTAAACGATTTAAATAAAACTTGACTTCTTGGCTTACTTTTTTTACATTTGTATACAGATCCAGTTAAAAAAAAAAAATTTAATTTTGTCAATTGATATTTTTTTTAAATTCAATATTATCGATTGTTAAGCTCTTTTCTAAAGTTCTAGAATATTTTACATAAAAAAGTCCTAAAAATTAAATTTTCTTTATATTTTTATGAAAAAAAAAATTATGGATGGGGGTGTGCGTGGGTGTAAGTACATACATGCATATATTTATTCATGTCTCAGGATTCTCCTGACCAATTTTTATTGATCAGGGCTTATTTAATTTGTATTCGAATACTAGTTATTACTAAAACATCCCCCACTCCACGACAGATAAAAATTGATTGATTTTTATCCAACGTATAGTCGATATATTATACTATATTTATGTCCTCTTCAATGTTACCTTCAGGCTGGTTGAGCGGGATGAGCTTTGAAATGTGGAACAAATTGAACTCTACTTTTTTGTGTCCTGCATTGATTTCATAGATTGAATTTGATATTTTAATAAGAATTTTGTATGCTCCGATTCTTAGTTCGTCCAATTTTTTTCTGTTCAGTTTATTACCATTCTCTAAGAATACTAAATTTCCAGTTTGGAATGTATAATTTTTTCTACCTTCATCGTACTTCGCTATACTGTAATTGTGATACTTGACGCTATTTTCTGATGCTATCTTTCTATTTTTATTTAAGTCGTAATTTTTTTGATTTTTAAGTTCATCCGGTACGATTGAATCATCTACTCCTGATAAAAGATAACTTGGTGTGTATTTTGTGACTGTATTTATCGTCTCATTATATATTTCACGCATTCATGTGCTACTGATGTCCGACCTGATTTTTTTTCTTTCTTTTCATTAAGTTTGCATCTGATTTTGTTAACTAGTGTCTGATTTAATCTTTCGTTGAGTCCATTTGAGAAAGGTGCATCCTTTGATGTAAGTATTAGTTGTATATTTTCTCCATTTAGAAAATAATTGAATTCTTTAGAATTAATTCCAGGATATTGATCAGCTAGAATCATTTATATTTTGTCATTCATTGATACTAACCTAATTATTTTTATAAAATCATGTGCGTTTTGTGTTTTTAAAGTTAGTATATATGCATAGCGTGTAAAACGATCCACTAAAAGATTTTTTTTGTTGATCTCTGACCTCCAAAACCACCAATTGTATCAATTGAAACTATTTGAAATGGATATTGAGCCGGACCAAGATGTGACATGAAACCATATCCATTTTGGCCTCTACATTTATTTTGTATGCATGTCTCACAGCGTTTGCAAGTCTCCTGAATGTTTTTTCGATATTTTCGCTGTGTAGTATGATTTTACCATAGATTTCAATTGATTAATGTCTATGTGGCCAAATTTTTCATGTATTTTCCTTATTAATTCTTGGCTAAAATTTTCTGATAATAAAATTTTATAGGTTTTCTTTCTTCTTTTACAATAGTATATTTTATTTTATAAAATAAGTTTATCCTTTTTTAATTCTATATTCTTATTGCTTTTTTGGTCCTCTAAGATGTCGTTAAAAGTTATTACATTTACAATTTTTAGATCATCGTTGATATTATTTTCCGCGCTCAGTACTGGATTTCTGCTTAAACAGTCAGCTTCTATATTTAGTTTTCCTGGATTGTATTTCACCTTGAAGTCGTACTGTGACAAGTAATAGGTCAAGTCACCTAACTCTTCGTCTGTTCGTGATTTGATGTTTAGGTTTTCCAGTGCTTTATAGTCTGTGAAAACAATGAATGATTTTCCTAGAAGCCAATGTTGCCAACATGTTATTGCTTCTTTGATAGCTAAACACTCTAGATAAATTGCCTTTTTTTTCTTTGAGCCTGATTTAATTTTCTTGAAAAGTAAGCCACTGGTTTGTCTTCTCCGTTTGTATGTTGTTGTTTCAGAACTGCTCCAATACCTTTCAAACTAGCATCTGTGTAGATGTGTATGGGTAAATTTTTGTCGAATATAGCTAGAATTGGCTGAGTGGATAGACAATTCTTTAATTGATCAAAAGCTTTTTGACATTCCTCAGTCCATATGAATTTCTCATTTTTTTTTCAGTAGTTTAGGGAGAGGATCTGAAATTGACGCAATATTTGGAATATATTCATGATAAAAATTTATCTTACCGAGAAACTGTATTATATTCTTTTGAGTTGTTGGCGTTGGAAAATTTTGTATTGAGATTAAGTTATTTTTTAACGGTGATACTGTATGGTAACTAATTATGTGGCCTAAATATTTAACTGAGCTTTCTGCAAATCTACATTTTGAAAATTTCAATTTAAACCCTTCTCCTACTATTGCTTCTAATACTTTTTTTAAATGTACTATATGTTCTTTTAATGTTCTAGAAAATATTAATATGTCGTCGATGTAATTAATTGTAAATTCTATAAGTTTATATTTTCATATAATACTAGACATAATTATTTTGATAATTGCAGGCGGTATTTTTAATCCAAAGGGAAGACATGTCCATTGATAATGACCTTCTAGTGTTATGAATCCTGTTTTGTGTTTATCTACTATTCTTAAAGGTATTGCCCAGAATGCTGAATTAATATCTAAAGTTGTATAATATTTGCAATTTCTTGTTTTTATTGATAAATCATCTATCAAAGGAAATGGTTGTGGTTGAGGAATAACTAATTTATTTAGTTCTCTGAAGTCTATACGTAGCCTTGATTTTTCATTTTCACCTTTTTTGTACGCCAGGGTTACTGGAGCGGCAAAGGGACTATAGGATTCTTCAATCATTCCTCGTTTTAGTAATTCTGTTATTTGTGTTTCTATTTCTATTCTGTCTATTTCTGTACATCTATAAGGCCTTTTAGAACAATATTTATCTATCACTAAATCTATTCTTGCTTCATAATTTTGTGTCCTTCCTGTATCATACTTTTTTTTTGCAAATACTGTTTTCTAGCTTTCAATTAATTGATTTATCTCATCTTTTTCATATTCACTTAAGTGAATAATGACCATATCAAATTCATCTATATTTATGTTTTCATTGAAATTTATTTCAAAATTTGGTTCTGTAATTTCATTTTTCTTATTTTTATCTGTTGATTTAGAATTAGATGTTATTTCTAATTCTTTTTTGTTCTTTGGATCCTTAATTTTATCATCTCGATCTTATTTCAATTTTAAGATGATCTAATCATCAAAAATTATCTGTTTTATTTCTAATTTTTTATTTTGTGTTAGTTGAAATTTTTTAATACAATCTAACTCCATCAAAAATTAATGGTTGAAATTATCATTATTTATCACAAAGGCGTTTATGTTTCTTTCTATATCAAAAATTTTTGCCTTCAGATTAATTATTCCTTCTGCTTTTTCCACACCATTAATTGATTTTATGTTACTTAGTTTTACATTTTTATTTTTATTATTTATATGTAAAAGTTTAGCATTCATTAAAGTTACATTTGAACCAGAGTCATAAATACCTTTTACTGTAGTTGTGTTATTCAATGCAACATCTAGTTCAATTAATGGTGGTGCATCTAGTTTTTTGGATCCTCATTACTTAACTTTACTTCAAGTGCTGCATTACCAGTAATAAATTAACCTTGTTTTTCTGTTCTGAACCAGCATTTATCATCTTCATGGTATCGGAGTCCTCTGTCTTTCTCTTTACATATTGAACATGGCTTGTTTTTAATTTTTTCTTTATTACTAAAATTTTTGCTTCTGTTATTTAATGACCGTTTATAAAAAATATGTTCTAATTTACTGATTACATTAAATATATCTTCTGATTTCTTTAAGGTCTCTCTATCGAGCATGTTCGCTACGTGATTTGGCAACCCGAGTACCATAAGATCAATTAAGGTTCCTGTGTTAATGTTTTTGCTAATTTATAATAAGAGTTTTTCATTTTTATTGCATATTCTAGTAGCGTACCTGTTGTGTATTTAAATGTTTGTGCATATCTAATTGGACACCAACCTTTGGTTGCGAAATTTCGTAGAAACTTTGTTTCCAGAAATTCCAATCAGATTCTATTGAATGTTTAATCATTATACCTTGATACCAGTCGATACATGGTTTATCCAACAGCAGACGTAGAATGTTAATTTTCTCCTTTTTTTCAGTAACTATCAATCTGTTACACTCATCTTCATAGCACGATATCCATTGAAAAGCATTAATATTTCTGTTTGTAAACTTTTCGATTGAAAACTGATCCGCTATTTGTGCCATACTTTTATGATTATTTCGTTGAGTTTCTACTAGTTTTTCGAAAATCTTAATTGAAGAACTTTACTCTATGCTTGGTTTAGCTGTTTATTTATTTTCATTCGTAATATCTTCCAAATACGTACCATCGTATATTTCCACCTTCGTCTACGTACGTATTTTCTAGTTTCTCTGATAATGTTATCCAAACACTCCTCGTTTGATGTCTTTAAGTTAATACATTATTTATCTTGTTAAATGCTGGTGTAGTAATCAGTTCTTTGTGTAAGCTTGCTGGTTGAAACTGTATCGGTACACTAAATATCTGATTGTCTGGCGTTTCTATTGAGGTTATACACGTGACATTAGATTTTCCATCTGAACTTGTTTTTAGAGAGTAAAAGTGAATTTCAACTTTTCCATTGTGACCACCAGCCAATTCTTTTTTTATAACAAGAATGTCGTTTTATAATGTACTAAGTTGAAATTGAAAAGGAAATCGTAGTAAATAAAAATACAAAGGTTTCTTTGTAAAACAAAGATTGCATTAATTATAAGACATACTTTCTTATTTACAATATTCACAATGATCACACTTCTTACCTGAAAACAAAGAAACGAGATTCAATGTAATTCTTTACCGTTCTTTTACAGTTGTATGGTTTACAATACAATAATTGATCCTGCACTGTGCTTAGTTATATTGCCTCTGCATGCTCGCGTTTAACCGTTATAATATTATATTGTATAAAGAGACATTTATGTTACCGACACTTGTAGTGGGACGGGGAAATACAAATCATACTAAGGTAGTATACTTCCTTATATATATGGGGCATTCTTAGTGGACGTGAGACCCCCTCAGCCAAAATTTGTTGAGATGTATCAAGGCGTACGAAGGCATAAAATTTAGCTTTTGTCCTCTAGTTTCTAATGCTGTGTGGCATAGACATAAAATACAAAATATCGGACGTCAGTGGCTCCTAGAAGCTAAGAGAGTATTAGAGAAAATTTTTTTTTTTTTTTTAATTTTGCTTCGTTAACATTTCTAAAGACGTGGAAAAAGTTTAAGTACGTATAACTATCATTTTCAGACATGACCACGGCCCTGATTGTGGTTAAAATTACGTTTGACTACACCTAACCTCAAAACACTAATCAATAAGTGTAAAACACGTAACATTGATGATTGTAGTTACGTTGGTGATGATGAAACGGTTTTTTCTCACACAGTCATGAACTTTTAACTCTGTTATTCTCCCACCTCTATCAACAGTTGCAATTACATACTCCTAACCTCAAAAAAGAGACAAAAGAAACGGTTGTACTTTTAAAAACAACTCCTTGCATGATTATGAAACCCAAGAAAAGAATTTTCTTTACGCGTTGCTCTCTACCGAGCACCGTCAAGACCACAGCCTGAGCCGTAAAACCGTCGCATAATTTCTGACCTTAAAAAAGTAATTGTATAGGCGATGTTTTGCTATATTAAGCCCTTCAGCGCATTTTGATAACCAAGAAAAAAAATTTTTTATGGCTTTTTCCTTTCTGCACATGGTAACAACCGTTGATTGAATCTGAATTCCGGTGCATCGTCTCTTACCTCAAAATAGTAGACAAATACAGCTTTTTACGCTGTAGTAGAGCTCCTACTGCGATTCAGAAACGGAAGAATGTTTTTTCAGCGCTTTTATTATGCTGAACACTACTAAGATCAATATTTTGATTTATAACCCAGTGTGATACCTTTAACCTCAAAAACAGTGTTGAACGGGTCAACGACAAAAGTCCTCTTCGGCAAATGTCTTCCTTAGGGTGCGGTCACATAGAGCTCGCGGGTAGACGATATTATTTGCCTAAAACTAGACTTGCCACTTGCGGCCATCAGATTGTCTACAGCCAGTCTCTAGAGTAGTAATACATAGATGAGAAGCGTATGATGAAAAGATGATGAGGTGTTCTATAAGGGACAGTCTACTAAAGCCACATAATCAATCTTTTATTGCAATTGCCACATGAATAGTCAATACAGATAATCAATAACCTGAGAACCTTGCGCGCTTATAGTAAAATAAATAAACATATTCTATATCCTTATGGCTTAGCGCTCTTGTTGATTGTTATATCAATAATCCAAAAGAAATAATCTATACTTCGATGATCTATCGTGATATTTTAATAAGAAAATAATCATAGTATATTACGCACCAAGGGAGAAAATGTAAGGAATGCTCTAGATCACACTTGTAATCTGAGCATTCTTGATTTCCTCCCGTGAATCTTATGCATCACGATTCAGATTCTGGTGTCAAAGCAAAATGGCACTGTCATGCCACTGCACACGGCAAAGGAGCATCAGATGGAGTTGGCGCCATATTCAAGAGAGAAGCTGCTTGCGCCAGTCTAGTATGCCGTCCCTCAAACGATATTCTTACACCAGAAAAATTTTTGAATTAGGGTAAAAACCATTTCTATTCCATAGAAAATAGGTTCTATAGCAAAGTTGAACACGAAAAAATATCGAAAAAGCTGAATCGAAGGTTTGAAAAAGCATCTGGCGTCCCTGGCATTTCAATAAACCATAGTTTTAAAGTCCTCCAGCACAATCGACTTGAAATACGACGATATTCAAACGCAAAAAATTCAACTATACTATAGTATAGCCTGAAATAAATTTGTGACTGTAATTTTAAGATACATAATGTTATATGCAATATATCTAAAGAGATGCAATAAATGCTATATTGTTATAGCTAAGAGTATGCTGGATATTTGCTAGTTTTCTTTTTTTAATATCTATTTTGCCGTTTCTGATTCGCACTAGGAGCTAAGTTACAGCGTAAAAAGCTTTATTCGTCTATTATTTTGAGGTTAGAGATGATGCACTGGAATTAAGATTCAATCAATAGTCGTTACTATATTCAGAATGGAAAAGGCCACAAGAAATTTCTTTTCTTGGTCGTCAAAACGCGCCAAAGGGCTTAATATGGCGAAAAATCGCTAACCAATTATTTTTTTGAGATTAGAAATGATGCAACGGGTTTTAGGCTCAAGCTGTGGTCTTTACGGTGCTCGGTAGTGAGCAGCGTGCAAAGAAAATTCTTATTTTTGGGTTTTCAAATCATGCAAGGAGTCGTTTTTAAAAGTAAAACCGTTCGTTTGTCACTTTTTTGACGATAGGAGTATGTAATTTCAACTGTTAATAGAGGTGGGAGAGTGACAGAGTTAAAATTTATTGTCTGTGTGAGAACAAACCGTTTCTTTATCACCAACGTAACTACAATTATCGATGTTACGTGTTTTACACTTATTGATTAGTGTTTTGAGGTTAGGTGTAGTCAAACATAATTTTAACCACAATCAGGGCCGTGGTCATGTCTGAAAATGATAGTTATACGTACTTGAACTTTTTTCACGTTTTTAGAAATGTTAACGAAGCAAAATGATGAAAGAAATGATTTTTTTCGAGTACTCTCTTAGCTTCTAGGAGTCACTGAGGTCCGCCATTTTGTATTTGATGTCTATGCTATACGGCATTAGAAACTAGAGGACAAAAGCTTGATTTTAAGCCCTCATACGCCCTGATACACCTCAACAAATTTTGGCCGAGGGGGTCTCACCTTCACTAAGAATGCCCCATATATACACATATGTATATATATATATATATATAGTTGTATTTTACAAATGAGTTAAAAAAATTTTCAACTACTATTGGAGAAAGTTACACAAATATTTGTATAATATGTGGATAGAGAACCCAACAAATGCTGAACTGAAAGAAAACTATAAAAAATATGATAAAATTCTAAGCAAACTCATTAAACGAGCAAAGTATAGCAATGAACAGAAAAATGTAAATAAATGTGGTAAAGATAGCAAATAGTTATGGAAATATATAAATAGCAAACTATCTAGAACTAAAATTGGTAAAAATAATACAATTGAAAAAATAATAGATAACAATTTAACACCAAGCAGGCCATGTGATATTGCTGACTATTTCAACGGTTACTTTGGGGATGTGGGGAAAAATCTAGCTAGTCAAATTACTAAACCAAAGAATGAACAGCTAAGTCTGCCAAGCTACAATGAAAATACATTATTTTTAAACCCTACATCACCTTTGGAGCTTTTGAGAGTAATCAAGCGGTTAAAAAATAAAGTGGGTGGAACTGACAGAATTAGCGCTATTGTGTTAAAGAGCATTGCTAAATATATTGTCAGCCCATTGTCTCATATTTTCAATTTGTGTATGCATAAATCAGTTTGGCCAGTTGCTCTTAAAATGGCTGAGATAGTACCAGTATTCAAATCTGGAGACAGAACATTACTAACAAACTATCGCCCTATATCACTTATATCGAATATTGCAAAATTATTTAAAAAACCTATGCATACCAGACTGTACAATTTTATTGATAAATATAGTTTGATTTCAAATAAGCAGTTTGGATTCAGAAGAAATATTGGTACCAATGACGCTCTTTTTTTTGTGAAGAACAAAATAGTTAATGGAATAAATGAAAATAAGAAAGTAGTAGGCACGTTCCTAGATATGGCCAAGGCCTTTGACACGGTTAACCACAAAATATTATCATTAAAGCTAGAAATATATGGTGTTAGAGGTCCCACATATTAATTTTTCAAAAGTTACGTATTAAACAGATTACAAAAAGTACAAATAAATGACTAGTACAGTGGTTTTCTAAAGGTTAATATTGGAGTTCCTCAAGGTACAATACTTGGGCCCCTTTTGTTTATAGTCTACATAAATGATCTACTAAATACATAACCGAATAACACCATAGCTTCCTACGCTGATGACACAGCTATAATATGTAAAGACAGGTCATGGGTGGAAGCTGAAGTAAAAACAAATAACTACTTAGAAATTGTATACAAATGGCTTAGTCTAAATAAACTTTCCCTAAACGTGAAAAAAATAGCTTCTATTACTTTTGGTTCATACACATATAGTGTTCCTAGAGATATAAATATAACGAATATTGTAAATATTTAGGTTTATTGATTGACAGTAGACTTAAGTGGAATAAACATATTGAAAATGTGATTAAGAAAGCGAAATATTTGATTTTTGTAATGTACAAAATGGCTAACTTTACGAATGCTTCATCTCTCATGACGTTGTACTACGCTTTTTTTCATAGTATTGCTACCTATATGGTATCATTGCTTGGGGCAGAGCATATGGGAATGTCACGACGGATTTACAAAGAGTGTAAAATAGGCTACTAAAAATTGTACACAAAAAAGATACAAATATTAAAAAACCCTTATTAGTTAAAAAATGTTACTTACTAGAAGACACTTTGCAAGACTATACAACACTATCAACTGCGTTTAAGGATTCAGAAAAAAATACAAGAAATAAAATAACGTTACCTAAAATAAACAGAATATTAAAGCTTAAAGTACTGAAATTATAGTCATGAAAATGTATAATGCTTTCGATCTCAATATCAAAACTCTAGAATAAAAGAAAAAGTATACTAAAAAGATATTAAAAGATTGGACAAGCAATAATTCAAAAAAATTATTGAATATTAACTTATTAGATACAAACGATGTAATTAAACTATAAAAATGTAATCATAGAAATGTAATAGAGGTGACTGATAACTATCTGAGTTTTCTTTTGTTTTTAAGTTCTAGTTTTCTATTCTTTTTTCTATTTAGTTTTTAAGTCTTAACTAGGACTGCGTACAGGTTTCTATGAAAACCTCTTGCAGTTTTTATGTACTATAATCACATACATGAAATGTATCTCAATACACCTAGTTTAATAAATAAATGAATAAATAATTAAATAAATAATTCAAATTAAGCTTTATCATTGCCATTCACCCTGTACTACAATCTTCTTGCACAAATTTTTGTTTGTTACCAATTACAAAAAAAAATAACATTTGAGTTTATTGGTTGCACATGGGTTTGATTTTATTGGATGAAATTTAATTAGCGATCGTGTTAAAAACCAGGTCAATAAAAACTGTTATTCTGATATGATTCTGTTGCAGTTAGCATGGTAAAGTTTTTGGATTCTTCGCTGGCATAACATTTGTAGTGAACACCAACCAAAATATGGTTCATTAGAAGAGTAGATGTAGCCTAATATGAATTTTTCATACCTATGTAGTGAATTGTTTAAGAATTAAAATAAAAGTAAAGGGAAAAGTATGTAAATGTTGGCAGAGAGTAAAAGTTGTAGTAGAGTTGTGGCATGTAATGAAATATAAGCCAAGAGCAAGAGTAGCCTGACTGTATCATGTCACAATTTGAAAATGAAATTTTCGGCTCTCTTGCTTGCATGTGATCTGGACAAAAAGATCATGTAAGGCTTGAGTTATAAGGAAAATCGATTACTGAATGTTAATCATACATTGTCTTTCTACAGTTTGCAAGACAAAGCTTTTGGTCTGCTTGTTGGCACAGAATGTTCACTGAAAGTCAATCCTAATCTTGTTCAGTCAAAGGAGTGGATGTTGATGTTTAGCCTGGCCAAAGTTTTCCATAGTTATTTATGAAATTATTAGAGTTAAAGTAAAGTTAAAGGCATGCAAAAGTTGGCAGAGACTTAAAGTGACAGAAGAGTTGAGGCATGTATTGAAATGTAAACATGAGCTAGAGTAGCCTGACTTTATCATGTCACAATTTAAATAAAATTTTTGGCTCTCTTGCTAGCACATGATCTGGACTGAAAGATCATGTAAAGCTTGAGTTACAAAGAAAATCCATTACTAATAGTTAATCATACATTTTGCTTCTACAGTTTACAAGACAAAGCTTTTGGTCTGTTTGGTAATCCAGAATGTTTACTAAAAATCAATCTTAATCTTGTTCAGTCGAAGGAGTGGATGGAAATATTTAGCCTGGCCTAAGTTTTCAATAGTTATTCATGAAATAATTCGAGTGAAAGTAAAGTTAAAGGTATGCAGAGGTTGACAGAGAGTAAAAGTGGGAGCAGAGTTTAGGCACATATAGAAATATAAATCTATGAGAAAGTGTAGGCTGACTTTGTCATGTAACACTTTTATAATTGAATTTCTGGCTTTCTTGTTGGTGTATCGTATGAACTGAACGTTGATGTGAAGCTTAAGTTACAGAGTTGATCCACAAATGAATGTCAATCGGACAATATCCTCCTGCAGTTTGCAAAACAAAACTTTTGGTCTCTGCTTCATACGAGATGTTCACTGACAATCATTTCAATGCTCGCTTATGAAAGTTGACGGATGGAAATTGCTAAGGCCACTGAAAATTATTATGATCTTGATGACTGTTAAATTTCTTGAGTAAAAACAACAATAATGATTGCATCAGGAAAAAATAGCATACAATGTTTTCTTTAAACAAGAGCGAGCTGAAAACAATTAATTGAGTGACATTGCAAATGTGTTAAGTGGAAAATACTAAAATTGATAATATTATGTATCACAATGAGCTGCAGAGTATTCGCAATACATAATACAAACACACAGTGCCCTGAGGTTATACTATGGCAGAAGCAGCTGTCAGTTGTCAACACTCTACTGCATGCTTATCATTAGCTATCACGATGCTAGTACTCGTCATCAGATCATTAACACGAAAACAGCGCCCAGGGTGACCTGGAACTACTAGCAGCAGCAAAACCTCGTGAAAACCCATCGTTTTGCTGTGTTTACACAGAAGTCAGCTAGCCCGGTCAGCTGATGACTCAAACGATGTATACATGTATGCGTACGCACTGTATTTAAGTTCTGAGTGAGAGCCACTACCAGAGCAGACGACGCAATCGGCTTCGGGCTGAAAAACGGACCCCCCACTACTCTTCTTAGACGGAAGATGGTGGGGGTCTACTTTTCCGCTATGTTGGAGGACTTTTTGCCAACGCCGATGGGCTAACCATATCGGCGCTCTGATGCTATTCGCTCCGAGCCAGCGCAGATGTAGCGCCCTCTGAAGCAGACAATTTACAAAAGTTCCTATGTGTAAACAAGCAGACAACGTAGCTGTTCCTCGAGCTGTTCAGACAACGGGTAAACGTTATTAATTCCTTTTATTTTTTATTATACGGGCGTGCATGTCAAGTAAGCAAAAAATCAACACAAGTGATAATGTATAAATGCGTAACAGTATAATAAAGATGTAATTTTATAGGCGAATCTCAGACGAACAACGTAACCTATAATGTCGCAGTCCTAGCTATTGTATTTATGCAATCAAAAATACAGCATCGGATGATCTTTTTTTTCAACACCGGAGTGTCTGCATTATGGGTTGCGTTGTTCGTCTAAAATTCACCTATGCAATTACATCCTCATTACAATGTTACGCATTAATACATTATCATTTGTAGTGGTTTTTTGCTTACTTGACATGCTCGCTCTTTTAACAAAAAATAAAATTAATCAATAACGTTTGCCCATTGTCTGAACGGCTACGCTGTCTGTTTATTTACACATAGAATCTTTTGTAAATTGTCTGCTTCAGAGGGCGCTACATCTGCACTGGCTCGGAGCGGATAAGTCCATTTTTTTCTCTCCGTGTATGGGACAGCCCTATAATTTTTCTATCCGTGTTATAATTCACTCCAATCGGGAACACTGGTAGCGTACATTATAGTTTATATCTGTATCAATTACATTCTGGGTGACTCCGAGTCTGAGTCCGAGTACTTTCGAGCGTCACCGGTCGCCCTCGGATATAGATCAGTGATGCGAACACCCAAGACTTTTGTCGCATGCGCAGTGCGACCTTACTCTCCTTCTCTCTCTGACCGGCTGAAGTGGAAGAGCTCTCCTACTTTCAGTTTAACTTAAGCCCCGCCTACTTTTTGCAGCTCAAATACGACAAGTGATACGGAGACAATATAATTGACGATAGCCGAGTGGGCTAATCGGTTTGCTCTTATACTTGGCGTCGTCTCTTCGATTCCAGGCAATATCTTTTTTTTTTTTTTTTTTTTTTTTTTTTTTTTATGATCAGTCTTTCATTGTAATTACATTTTTTACCATC
>JAPYYV010012763.1:0-17749 GCA_030522625.1 Copidosoma aretas | reverse complement strand
AAAAAAAAAAAAAAAAAAAAACGGCCAGTAAATTGGAAAAAAAAGGAGAGTCGAACAAAAATAGAAAAAAAAAAAAAAAAAAATTGAAAAATAAAAAAAAAAAAAAAAAAAAAAAAAAAAAACCACCATCCGCGTCCCTGTACAAGACCGCACGCCCTGATCCCCCTTTGCCGTTGTTCCAGGTGTTATGCAGGCCTCCAGCAGCGGCGAGGTCAAGCTCGAGAAGCGCTACAGTCCGAGCTTCCGCGACCAGGAGATCCGGCCCAGCAAGAGCTCGACCAAGAGGAAGCGCGACGACGTGCTCAGGTATGTCGTCGGCGCCGCCCGAGAGCGTTGTCGTCTATAACGGGCGCGCGCTTCCGAGCGATCGAAACGCTATTTCTGTGCGCGCCGCGATCGACGGGGCGCTACTTTTGTCCGTGCGCGGCCGTTGTTACGATCGTCGGTGCTGCATGCGCGCTACTTGAATACGCTCGGAGGTGTCTTCGGCCAGACCGTGCTGCTGTCTTTTGACACTTTGGAGCGGAGTCGAAACCCGAGCCCCGCGCGTTGGCTCCGTTATCCCTGTTTGGATACGCGATTCCTTGTACGTCCGGCTGAAAGGACAATCGCACCCGCGGCCCTCGTTTCGACATCGCGGAGTACAGGCTCGTGATATTTTCCAGAATTCCACGCGGGGTGAAACCAAGGACTCTATCGAAACGTAAAACGTAATGATCCGCAAAGGCTCGAAGAATATCCAGCACTCGATGAATTTTCGAATCATTTTTCGTCACGCCGATATACTTCGCGTGGAATAACAATCATCCAGATTGCCGTGACATATTTCCCCAATCCGTCCACTTGCGTCACGAATAGATTGGACTCGTTCTAAGTTGATTGTTTTCAAGAGTGCAAGAGCATGAAATCGATTAGAAAATTGAGTGCGAGCTGATGGGTGTACATATTTTCCTGGAACGAAAATCGAATCTTTGCGATCTTTCGATTGTTTTTCAACATCAATAATATTCATGCATTGCACGGTGTCAGCCGGCTCGTTTCGCACGTTTTATCATCTTCCGAATAAAAAACTGTTTGCATCAGCTCGTGTACGTGACCTAAAGCCTCGATGATTTCATGGTATACATTGGTGCATGAAACAAAATAAGTTCGAATGAACATATTATCGATCTAAAAAAAAAAAAACAGTCCCCCCAAACAAATATTTTTTAAAATCGTTTCTTACGAATCATTTAAAATAAGCGTAAAATTTTTCACTTTCCAGGATGAGAATACACAGAAAGAACAGTTCGATGGATGTACCTAAGTCCGGAACGCATTTAGACTCGCCAACGACCAACAAACAATGTATCCTTTCACTCGGCATGAAAATTTAAAGACGAAAAATCTACGTTCGTTCAATTTTATAATTTTCTTCGTGCGATATCAGTCGAAAAGAAAAATAATGATGATAATAATAATGCTCTTTTCTCGCTTACGACGAATGAAAAAAAACAAAAAAAAAAAAAAATCACAATCACACGCGCATGTATCCTTAACGCGGCCATCGACCAGATTTCCTGTTGCTCGAGAACATAACGTCCCGCTACACGCACCCGTGCATACTGGACCTGAAAATGGGCACCAGACAGCACGGCGACGACGCGTCCGCGGAGAAGCGCAGCAAGCAGATGGCCAAGTGCGCCGCGAGCACGTCGGCCTCGCTCGGCGTCCGGCTCTGCGGTATGCAAGTACGTGTAATATGTGTATCATCATACGCTCTGTCCCCCGAAAACGGATCCTCGATTAACGCACCGCCGACCTTTTCGCCCCGCGCAGGTGTACCAGGCGGACACGGACCACTACACAAAGCGCGACAAGTACTTCGGCCGGGAGCTGAACGAGGAGGGCTTCAAGGCGGCCCTCTACCGGTTCTTCCACAACGGCTACTGCCTGAGGACCTCCGTCGTCCAGCGGGTGATAGCGCGCCTGGAACAGCTGCGCCGCGCCATCGAGCGCCAGAGCAGCTATCGCTTTTATTCCTGGCAAGTGTCACAACGCTACCGATGTTTTTCTTGCCCCCCCCCCCCCCCCACGCGCGCGCGTTCAGTTCTGGCGCCCGAGCCAAATTCGATAATCAGCCGTTCTTATTCGCGAGATCGGACGTCTCGGGCGGAAACGCGAGACCTTACGTAACGTCGATCTCGCTCTTCCATCACGCACGTGCGTGTCTGCGTGAAAAATTCGAATGCCGAGGTCGCGCTAGAACGCCAAATTCAATCGGCTTTCTCGTACCGGCGGACTGACTCGGTGGTTACCAAAATCGAGTTATTTTAAACACCTACACGTGCGGATCAAACTTATTTACCACTACGACGCGCACGTTCCTTCGAAGCTGAGGGCTTGCAATCGTTCGCGTCTCGATGAATCGGAGCGCTCGGGTACCCCCCCCCGCCGGTACAGTAGTCAACGACGCGAGATTAACAACATTACCAACAGCTCCCTGCTCGTCGTCTACGAGGGCTACCTGGTGGAGGACTACTCGGGCCACCGGCACTCCTCCGAGGGCGTGGCCGGCGGCTGCTGCTACGACGCCGACACGAGCAACAACTCGGCCGACTACAGCATGAGCAGCGACATGGGCCACGAGGAGGTCAGCCAGGCGGCGCTGCACCGGGGCTTCGGCGAGGCGGCCGCCCGCGGCGCCAAGGCCTCCACCGGCTTCTATCCCGTGAACGAGGACACCGTATTCATGGAACACCCGCCGGGACACGCGCTCATCACCGGCGGCGGCGGCGGCGGCGGCGTGGGTGGTCACCGTAGCTCCGGGCCCCGCGACAATTGGATGCTCTACGGCAACAGCAACAGCAGTAGCAGCAGCAGCAGCAGCAGCAGCAGCAGCAGCAGTAGTAGTAGTAGTAGCGGCGACAGTAGCGGCAACAGCAGCAGCGCCGACGAGTACTGCTGCGGCCAGCACACCATCGTCAACTCCGAGGACACCAGCTCGGACGTCGACATGGGCGTGCTGTCCCTTGAGGCCGATTGTCCGCTCAAGCGCAATCGCCACCATCACCGCAGGCACCGGCTGCGGCTCTACGAGGGCGACACCGCGACCGTGGACGATGACGAGGACGAGGACGAGGACGAGTGCTCGCGCAGCCTGTCCAAGCGCTTCAAGGCCAAGGCCGGCTCGGGCTCCCAGGCCGCGGAGCCTCCCGACGACGATGGAATCGACGAACCCACCATCGACGTGCGCCTGATTGACTTCGCGCACACGACCATCGGGCACAATCACGCGGCGAGCGCGGCGTCCAATCTTACGGTGCACCAGGGCCCGGACTGCGGCTTTCTCACGGGCCTCGACAGCCTCAAGCGCCTGCTGCAGGAGATCCTGGCCGAGGGTTGAACGCGGCCGGTCTGGGGCCGACCGGGGAGAATCTCAAGGGGAATCCTTGGCTGACGGCTTTGTCGCGCGGAGGGCGGCGGCACGGGTGACGTGTCGGAACGCCGCAGCGCGACGAGTGTCCAGGAGCACTGGGTCCTGAGTCGAATTTCGGCATGCGGCCGCTTTCGGGCCGGTTGTTGCGTCGACCCCGCTCAAGTCAGCCGGGCGCGCAGATTTTTTTGATGGGCACGAACAGAGGAAAAAGCAACAGGGGGAGGTGGTAGAGTGGACGAATGGGAGCGACAAGTTTGCAGGTAAGACGGTATCGGGGAAAATATTCCTTTGTGGATGATTGAAATGTAAATAACTGGACACTTGGTGCAAGGCCTACATGTACATAGTCACGTGATGATGTTAACGATTTTCAACTACTACTTGTTCCACCAAAAACGGAAGAAGAAAAAAAGAGGAATTAACGAAAACCTAGATAAAGCGCGAGCACGCGCAATTTGCACATGTATAAATGTAAATGTGTATAAAATAATTATAGTAAATTTTATCAACATACATATATGATACACGTATGTGTATGAATGAATTTAGTGATGCTCCTGCCAATCGTATTATGAAAACCAGACTGCGACGACAACTTTAATGTAGTATTAATTTTTAAACAATTGACCAACTTGCATATATTTTTCTCACACTCGTTTTCATTTCTTTCACAAAGGTATACATTATATACTCATACGCGTAACGGTGTAACTGTACAAGATTCCAGTTTTAGAATTTAGAAGCAAGAACATAGGGTTGTTGAAATCGTCTCTTGGTTGTTGGTGGGAAAATTTTTTAATATTCGCAAACGCAGTTGTCCATGTACAGTTTTATCAAAAGCTAAAATGGGTCAAATTATTTTTACATCTTATTATATACTCTATGAATGTACAAAACTGTAGCAATTAACGTTATTCTTATGAAAATATAAAACAATGTTCAAATTACAATGTATTAAGGGTGTGCGAGTTCTCAAAAAGTCGAGGTCGGATAGTGTCGAATTTTTTTTTCAAGGTTTCATTTGACTACGTATTTTCAAAACGCTTAATATGGAGTTATGAGATTTTTTCTAGCTACTATATTTGAACGAACAAAGTGCTTGACCATTTTAAAGTACGCATCAATTAAGTGAATGGAAAGACTCAAGAGTTAGTTTAAAAAATGCCTTGAGCACATACGATATACATTCTCGTTAAAGTAAAGCTAGTAAGCTTGAGCTGATCACTGACTCTGGTGCGAAAACTTCGAAATCGTATGGATGCTTAATTGAAACATAAATTTAAGTGGGAAAAATATTTCACATTAATCGTATAAACACTTTTATCCCACCAAGGTGAACATTGGCACCCTCAACTGCTTTGTAATCGCCCAAGTTGGATACCTCTAGTTTCGAGTAATATTTCTATCCCGCATTTTTCACGCACGATCGTATAAAGTGCATGAGCTTGGGTAACTTGTGATAAAACGGCTAAAATTTATGCTAGCGGGAAATTACCATTCCCGCATTTGTTGTCCGAAAAACTGTATTCACGCGCCAGTGAACATGCCGAATGAGTTTTCAATGCTGGTTGGATGTGCACACTACAATATTGTTCCTAAAAAGACGCAGAGTAACTGAAGTTCAAGAGAATAAGCAAAGTTCGCATTGGTTCACGAATAAAAGGTGAACTCTGCACACTAGGTGTCAAAAATATTTTAAAGCACTATCCTGTCTTAATATTTTCTTCTTTTTTTATCATGAACATAATCAGCCATTTTTACGTATAATTTCAAATCACACAAACATAATGTATTTAAGGTCGAGACTTAAACCCAGAAAGCTAGAATGAAAGTCCGTCCTTCCATTGTTTAGTGCAAAAATTTCCAATAAGCAATTTTAATTAGTCGCCTATGATGGAATTTATTTCAGTAATTTAAATCAGTATCGTTACCTTTTAAAAATTGACAGCTCGTGTCTCGAACCAAACTACGTTCACTCTATACATATATACATAAACCTCACCCAGTTGGCTATGCTCATGATCACAGTTATATACGGAGGAAGCTCGTTTAAGCCTGTATCGTTTTAATATTAAAAACTTCAAAATCTTAATTCACTGGGTAAATTCCAAGCTATGTATCTTCAACAACACAAGCTACTCTGTCATCCCGAGATGCTTGACTATTTCAAACGAGTATACTTGATAACTTCAAATTAAAAAAAAGAATCGAACCACTAGGTCGATCCAATCATTTATGTACCTAGGTTCAACGAGTCTGTAGACAAACGGCCCGAGTACCCAGCCTTTCACTTACTTGCACACTCCTTTAATATATATTGTTATTTATGTACGTATACATTACATACACACACATATTTTTTCCGAACATTACTATTGTATAAGCAGATACTCGGTGTGATAGGCAAAAATATATCTCAACTTGTTCTCTGGAGAGCATGTGTGCTAACAGAAAAGTTCCGTAAATAGCATTGTAAAATTTTCATGTTCTATTGCGTAATAAAAATTTATCATTGCGAATACTTTTGTGAAATGATTGCGTCAAGCGACACTACCATTAAATAAGAACCACTCGTGATTTTTGTATTTCCAAGTTCCTATGATTTTGTTCCCTGTATCTTTCAGGTTTTTCTTGATTGCATATTACTATTCGCTTAAGAAGTAAAAAGAGAATTTATACATATATGTTGATTATCGAAAAGTATATGAATAATAAAGGCACTTATCTTTTTTGCAATAATATACACTTTTAATAATACATCAAACATTCACAGTGAAATGTCTGAAATAATTTCAAATCAAGGATTGATACAGGATAAATAAATATAATAAATATGGTCAAGAGTTCAAGATATGAATACCTAATGCTGTCATTACCATCACCTTTGAAGTAAACTGATGCAATTTCTGCAATGGACGTGGAAGTTTTTGGTAGTAAAAAAGTATGATGAATGCTTTTAAGTATAGGCAGTGTTGCAATTTTCATCATATGAAATTAATGCTTGGATTTAAAATGAAGAAGAAAAAGGAGAATTCATCGCTATACAGCGGACTTGTCAGTGTACCAACCAGCGTGTTGGTACCATGAAAAGAAAAAAAATGTAACTAAAAAACTACGGTATATTCCTACTTTTTGATTGTATGTTCTTTCATACGTAAATCTACGTTTTTTCTCGAAAAAAGTCATCAAAGCGTAACATTTATTTTTTTATTATTTACAATAAGCAATACGCCACGTGCTGCTGCTCTGATAATACATGTAATGTAATCGTTATTCGTTGATAAAACATTCAGGTAAGTCGCAATATAAATATGCTTGAAGGTTTACGAAATTATTAATTTCAAAACATTAAAACATTATGGTGGAACTATTTCAATATTTATTAAATGATGGAATTCATACAAACATACTGAAATCGTGGATTTTTAAATTTTAGTCAGGTTAAAGTGATTATAACATTGCATAGTCTTTGTAAATGTAACAATATTTTTATTTTATTTTTATTTTTTTTAATAATTACGTTGTTCACAAAAGCAAAATTGATGTGATGTCGTATGTCCCTTTATCTAGTAGAATCCATTTGAAGCATTGATGGTAGTATCAAATTTTTTTTAGTACATTAATAGTTATTATATAAGCTCGCGCAACGATTCGCTGTTTGAGTTGTGGTGACAAATTTACTTACATCAATCCCATTGATTTAAAATGTACTTGGTATCAAATTCTTAGAATTTAATTTGAACGTAAAGTAAAAGGCACGTTTCATTGGGCATATTTATTTGTTCGACATTTAATTTGAATTTGTAAATAGTTCAGAAGGAAATAAATATAAGCAATTGACTATTTTAAGTAGAACAATATTTGAATAGGACAATACCTCATTAGGTTTTTTCGTCAAATAAAATTTGTTATGAAACTTGAACAGAAATTGATCCAAATTAAACTTTTTTTCTACCTTGATCAAAAGAATATTATTCTTGGTTTAGTTGATGGTTGATTGAAAATCTTCAATACATCGCGAACGCAAGTAAAGAAGCTGTAGATCTTATGTTTTTTATATAACTCTTCAGCTCAAGCGACAATATACATAAAATCCAAGCTATTCTTTACTTTTGCCTCTTAGATGCGTGATACTATATTTGATGGATTTAATGCATCTTTAAGTCATAAAAAGAGTAAAAATATATAACAAATCCAATTATTGTAACATTGTTTTTCTTTTACTTACAAACTAAAAAAAATTTTTAATTCTAATATATTTGTATTATGCATTAGTACTTATTATTACGAGTTCTTAAGTATTAATGGTAAAGTTTGAGTGGTTTTTTTTCATATATCATAAACTGCGTATAAAAGTAAAATGCTAAAATTATTATTTTAATATAATGCATTTATGAAAGTTAATGAACAATTACACCCGTGAGTTTATATACATTTGTAAGAGCTGTTTTGCGAAATGTTAAGAGAAAATAGTCGATATTGAATTTGAAATCGAACGGTGATTGATTTTCGAATGAAAATTCACAATATATTTTTGCACTTAAAGCCATCTCTATCCCTACAATTGAAGGTGCGTTGATGCACAAATAAATAATGTAATAGTATATCACGCACTTCGAGATAGTCGGCTCCGCCTTGGTCGTCAAATTCATGCTATACGAGCCTTCCTTTTTTAACATCTCAAGTGCGTACACTATTTTAAGTCCGTTTATAGCGCGAAAAGTCTACCCAAAAATCAGCTGTTCACGCAAAAGGACGTAAAATATATTTAAAATTTCCACTATAAACAAATAAATAAATGCAAAAATATATTATTTTATAGACGTACATGGTATTCTTGCCAACATTACTAGCACTTGCCACTGTTACAATGGCCAGAGTAAGGTATTAAGGCTCATATAATATTCCTGATATTTTCCAGAAACGTTAATTACATCCAAATAAACTAATTATGATACTATTTTTTAACAGTCAAATGAGACAATTTGGTTTTATTAACTATTGTAATACGTAAATACCTAAAATAAATCAAATTTAGGAAACGAAATAGTTAAATCTATTTCATGCAGTCATGTAATTATATAAAGCTACTGTTTACCATTAGACAGGTCTGAAGATGACAAGATACGAAATTCATTCAATTTATAAGTATCACCACTTAATTTTGATAAAATTAGTAATAATATCATAGAAAAATAAATATTTAAATTTACGTTAAAAAAATGCTTACAAGTAATCAATAAAATCACTTGTATAAAACTTGATAAATTAAAAAATTATGTTTGACAATACTTCATTAAAAAAGTGATTTAAAAATATGTACAGATATTATTATCGCGTGTATGTACACGATTGATCTTGTCGATACTTTAATTTGTTCCTATCGGGATTCTCCTAACAAAATTTATTTTTACAAATCTAACCTTCGTTTTCGTCCGCCATTTGATAATGATAGCGGCGCAGGGCGGCTAATTTTAGTCGTTCAGTCTCCAATGCTTGTTCCAGTTCAAGGACGCGTACTTGAGCTTCCATCTCCAGTCGTTTAGCTTGATGCAAGCTCAAGCCAGAAATATCCATGTCTTCTGTAATTACAAATTTTCAGAATGTATAAAAAAGTTACTAAACACAGCATGAGAAAAATATTTTTTTCGAGCCTGCGGGGATAAAGTGGGTAACGTGTCCCGCTTCGCGAAGCAAAGGAACCTTTTTCGGCTTTGTTTTGGGAAACAATATACGTGAGATCTGAGACGTTCTTTACTTTTGCTCCCTAGGTGTGTGCAATACAATATTTATTTGTTTGTCACAAGCTTTTGTTAAAATGTTCTTTTTACACCACCCCTTGCACGAAAGGGGCCGATTTTTCCTAGCCAGGAATAGGTATACAACTGTTTTCACTACACGAGTGGAAGTAAAAAATGCTTACACCACTCGCCTTTGGCTAAGGTGCAACAAATGCAAGAGACATAACCGAGGACATAACTGTACATTTTTATACATTTGTTGTGTATATTAATAATTCTAACATGAATTTTAATATTATTTAATATTTAATAAATTGTATAAATTGCTATATTTCAATAATACAAAGCAATACAGTTGAAGTAATATTCCTTCCATTACAAACATATCAATCAGATATTATTTATATGTGACTATTGTTAGAAGGGAATAATTATATGAAATCATAATTTCAACACGGGAAAATGTCTACTTCACGGTAAAACTAAATTATGAAAATAACAAATATAAAAAAAATAAGAGTAAGATTTATACCATTATCCTCAACGAGTTGACTACAACTTTTAGCAGTCGCCACGACACCCCCTGTAGACTGCATGACCAAGCGAGATGCTTCCGAGAGTGCCGATAAATTACTGCTGCTTCGTTTTGCTTTCACCCTGCTGGCAACGACTAATTGAGCAGTCGAGGCGGCTATACCTTGTGAAGCTACGACTAGTTTTTCAAATTTGCCATTTCCAGAAACAACTTCATCAGCAGCTTCTCTAAATAAGATGTGAAAAATCATTTTTATCAATAGTTAATACAGTTGATTCAAGTACGTCCCCGTCATGGGAACATCAACAGTTTATGATTTAAAATTTTAGTGTTTTTTTTTTTTTTTTTTTTATTGAAAAAAATGGTTTATTCAAATATTTCAGCAGATTTATGTACTTACAATAGGAAATTAGCTCCTGTGCCAATAGCTTTGGCTGCTGATATCAAGCCCTCGGACCACTGATGGTTGCGTTTGTAAAACTCATGTGCTGAAGCAGTACCCTTGCCCTGAGCAACAATCTCCATTTGTAGAGAACGAGATTTTTTCACTAAATTTCTGATGCACTTCATCAATTCAGTGCAAGAGTCTAGGATTTTCCCATTAACTTCTAATTTTACACCAGAGTCCGCTGCACGTGATTTGTCCAACATGTCCTGCAAATAAATATCCATTTGTATAGATTGTTATACGTCAATGGATCTACGATATTTATTAGCAAAAAAAAATTACTATCAGTGTTTCTAAAAACATAAGTAAAACTTTTTGCATTTATAAAACTCTCGAGCGCTCTTACTTGAATTCTCGCTGCAGCCTCTTCAATGGCTTTATCCATGCTCATTAGTTCCGTTTCAACGAGATCACCAACAACTTCAGGATTACCGAGAGCTTTTGACAAAGAGTCTGCCAGACCCGAAATTTTTTCCAACTGTTTTCGCACAACTTGAATTTGATTCGTTGTCGATCCGGATTTTTCTTTCATGTAACTTATCATGATCAAGCCCTGTGATCCCAGCTGCTTGCACTCGTCTGTTAATGCTGATAATTTAATTTTTGCATCAAAAAGATTTTTCTTTCACAATACTATAGTGTATCTATCAAAAGTAGTAGCAGCTTATGCAATAAGTCCCAGTTTTTTAACCATCGGCTAACAAAAATCAATCTCAATGTTATTTAAAATAACCAATTCACTCACTGTCTCCGAAGGTAATATCCTTGGACGTATTTGACGTAAATTTGGCCTGCATAATGTACGTAGCCAGGGTAAAGGCGGTGTGTATGGCATTGTGCATTAATTGGCCCCTCTGAGACGAGTCGGCCGCGTAACTGGTGTAAGCCGTGCTCAAGTCTTCCAAAGCTCCGTCCGTCGGTTTCAACAGACTAGCGAGGTAATCGGGCGTACAAGTGACCGCGGACACTGCTGGGTTATCGACGACGTGCATCGCATTCTGCAGCATAGCTTCCGCCCCCGACAAGCATACCACTGCAATATTTAAACGTCAGCACACGGATCTTTTGAACACTCGCGCGCGCATTCTTTCCGCCTCGCTCGCTCGTTTTTTTTTTTTTTTTTTTTTTTTCTTTGCAAGTGTCATTGACTTACAAAGTAAATCGTACAAGGTCGCATCGGAGTCTGCTTTCACTTGCATGAGCGAGCGCTCGGCCTCGGCCTGCAGCTTCATTATCTTTATCTCCAGCTCCTCCTTCTGAGACGACAGATCGTGCAGGTCTCCCTCCACCGCGGCTTTTTCAGATGTGATGAAGTCGATTTTGGCCAAAAGGCTCTACGAGATTTCAACAAACACATGTACATTTTATATTCTCTAATTCATAGATACGATAAGTAGAATATTATAAAAGCGTACCAGGTTCTCTGTTTTGGATGCATCGAACTCCTTTCTGACCTCCTCCAGATCGGCGCGGGCTTGAACGACTCGCTGAGCCTCCTGCTCGACCGTCGCTTGGCCTTGGATTTGCTCGTCGAGTCGCTGCTCAGCCTCCTGAGTTCGCCTTTCAAACTGATCCAGTTGTAACTTCATGCTCCCGAATTGTTTGTCAACTTCGGCTTTCTAAAAGAGCAAATCAGCACAAGAGTCAACCGAAAAATTCTCAACTACCTCTCTCTACTTTTATTCAACAAAAAATTCAATACTTTTCTGATTAAATTGATGTGCTCCTCCCTCAACTTTGCATAGACGTCTTTCAACTTTTGGAATTTTTCTTCCAAATTTTTGCTCCTCTCTAGAATAATATAATCAAGATTCGCTATAAATTGCAGAGATTCTTCTTGGGACTTGGAATATTGTGATACTTATACAAACCTTCAGCCGCAGTGCACAGCAGTAGTATTTCCTCTTTTTGTTTCGTAATTTCCTGAGTCGACTGTTTCTCTTGGAGCACCTCGTTTCCCTAAACAGAGCGGATTGGAGAAATAAGTATGCAAGAAACAAATCGAATGATGCATGAAAATTGCTACCTTGGCTGAAAGTATCGACTCGAGTTCCAAAACACGACTTCTCAAGTCTCCAACGATGTTTTGATGCTCGTTCAATAAACGCTGCAATTCCTGCCGCTGTCTTGAATTCTCGTGGTGTAAGTGGTCTATCAAGCTATCTCTGCGAAATAATATTGTATTTTGAGAGAATACACAGTTGAATAAATCGATGTTTACTATAAAATTAAGTACCTTTCCGCCAAGGCATCCGGTGAAATTATACCATTGTGAGAAGAATCGGCGTTGTCACCAGGTAAAGAACTAGTGTCCGAAGTGTCAATTAGAGCACCTTCAGTGTCGATAGGTTCTTCGGGTGGTAGTACCACCACTGGTGTAACATACGATCGTAATTCGGATTGTATCAAAAAGTTGGGTGGATTCTAAAGAGCAAAATATAAATGTATCATAACGAATTGCTCAAATTATATATTAAAACACACGAATATACGTAGGAGTACTTACTTCTGGCAACGATGGAATCTGGATCAAATGCTTAAAGTAGTGCATATGCATGACTGTGTTGTAAAAGTTTTTCAGTTCGCGAAATTGTTTGAGAAAACGATCCCGATGCCCGGACAAAGTGTCAGCCGGCAAGGCGCTGTGTAATTTGAAAAGCATCTTTACGCAGTAATCGTACAGCTGAGAGGCGTCTTGAACACACGGAATGAGCGGGGCTAGCCGGCACTGACCGCATGGCGTCATTGAATTGGATTTTGACAAATCGAGGGATCCGAATACTGGAAAGTGTTGAATGATTTTAAAAAAAAATGTAGTACAAGGCAAACGAACAATTGGGTAAAAAAAATATTTACCAGCCTGCTGTAGATTCAGTATGTCGTCCATGTAATCAAACATCTCAACAGTCATTTGAAAGCTGCAGCGAAACAATAGGACGGTTGATTAAAAATCAACGACTCGATCTATCATCGTATAAATTATCGTACAATGAAACAGGAAGCGATATACGTACTAAACATTTATGTCGTTTTCACCAATAGCCTCGAGTTCCTCTGATGTAACTTGGAGATTTCCCGGCATGCGAGGGTTGCGCTTGTGAAAGTCTAACTTTGTTATCAATAAACGTATGTACAAGTGTATCAGTCGGCCGTACTCTTCGCGCAGGTGTTGCCACAATTTCCCGATGTCTTCCAGTTTTCCTCGGTAACGCTGCGAGTCCGCGATTACGCGGGGATGACCCTCGCGCAGGATTTTGTGCAGGACGTGGCAGAATTTCCAGGCCACTATCCTGTTCTCCTGCAACTGCTGGCGCAGAACGTACGTCCAGAATATGTTGCCCCCTTTCTCTTGGTACGTGCCGATAATAGCGACTATCATTTAGTTAAGGAACCGTAAAATTAGTAAAAAACATACTTTTTTTTCGAGATGCACTTAATTTTTGTTGTATAATTCTTTCTAAAATATTTTCTAATGATATGCTAACAAATCATAAAACGGATCTCGAACTATATTTATTCTTTTTGTGCATTGATGATCAAATAATATTTAAATGATGAATATTTGACTAGAGAAGGATACTGCGCACATGTTTTTCTTTGACTCGAGTTTCAGCTGGATTTATAGCCTTAGCGATGCTGGTGCTCTGAAATGAAAAAAAAAAAATGACAATGAACAATGGAATAATCTAAAGATCACAACTCGATGAAAACGAAATTCCGAGTAATTAATAAAAAAATTTGTTTGGCAGGAGGAAAACACTCACCAATTGATGAATCTGCTTGTCGTTAAATGGTAAAACAGACATGTTAGTGGTGCGACAGTATCAACGATACACTTGTGCCAGAAAAGGATGATTGTTTTTTTTCTTCAATTTTCACTTCTCTCCCTCAGTCCAGCGATACTCTAAAGAATGCTGCATCAAGGTTTATTTTGCTGGCATGCACTATCTGCAAAGCTAGCGAGTGCAAAACAAGAAATGTAAAAAAAACATGATGGAATAGTCAAATGAGATTTTTTATTGCTGACAGTTACAGAGCAAAGTATATACTCGTATTATATTGATGACTAATTTACATATTATAAATATATTATCACCTACAAAAATTTTTTGTTGTGTATACAGGGTGAGGAATTAAAATATTGTCACGACAAACGTATTTACGTTTTTGTTGCAAGTTTGATTAATTTTTATTTAAATACTATTCTAGTGAGTTATTTATAAGCGCTGACTGTACCGCGCTGATTGATAAACTGCACCTGCGGCACACGGTGACTAAGTGCGTGTATGAACGAGTGACCGATTTTTTCTCCTCTTCTCAAGTACTCGAGGTAAATTCAGCATTTCAAGCTCTTTAATTGAAAAGGAAAAATGCGCGACAACTAATCGTAGAAAAACTCAGTCTCCTGGCTTAGCGAAAATGTAACTCGCAAAAATGTCTCGTCTGTTGCGGACAACGCGCTTAAATTTGAGACCACTGTCAAACATGAATTTATTGTCATACATGAAATAAACATTTTCAAACTAGTTATATTTATTTTGTGAATCTCGTTATTTTTAACGCTAAAACCGGACGTTACAAGCTTTATTCCTAAATAGATAAGATAGAAAATTTCATGAGATCGGTAAACTAAAAAAATTCATTTTTACCGATACAAAATATTCCATACCTCATTGTCATCTGTAACGTAGATGCGTATAATTATATACATAATATATATGTTATACGTTAACGGTAGATCATACACTTTATCGGTCCCCGCTCTTCGCGCAACTGAGTCGTTGTACTCTTGTAGAAACTTTAGAAATAAAAAGGTGAGTGTCGTTGTTGGCGGAGTAAAAGCAGAGGCGATCAGCGCAGCAAAACCATCAGAGATAAGTACTTAGAGAGAGGGAGATAAAAAAACGATTGTCTTGTATTATACCATGCTTTGCGGAGTGTGGATTTGATAAATTTTTTATCAGGTAAATAAATATATATATAGAGCGGCCAGATAAGATACTGTGAAAAATCTGTGGATTCCGAAAGCATGTCCGCATACATTCATCGGACAGCTCTGCTTTTTGGCTTTGAGCGGAATTTCAGGATGTATGGTGAAAAACTGCGATTCGTAAAGTAAGATTTTTTTGCAAGAGGGTCGAAACTTTGCTGTCAAAATTAAGTTCATATTACTTCATTACTGTATGTCCATTTTATATGTATTAAAAAATATCTCTTCCCTAACATGTTGTAAATTTAACTGTTGATAACGGGCCAATTTGACATTTTGACACAGTGTAAAATCACATAGAAATAAATTATGTTTCAGAAGGCCTGAACAACGCGAATGCATGTACTTACACAATCCACAAATACCGTAATATAAGTGTTATGTCCTGCGGACCGTGCAAGGGGCATGGTTGGATGCTTATGTATGAACACTTCCTGCACTAGTTTTAAAAGGAGCAGATGATGGGCTCAAGCACTAGTACATACCAAAAATCAGGGGTGAGAGAAAGCAATTCCCCCAGTTCAGTTGTAGAAATTCTTTCATCAAATAGGTATGCAAGTAATTGTGAAAATTATTTGTAAATTATAAATACGCTTATTGTGGGTAATACATAATTGGTCCAACTCTACTGTCACATAGCGTTTTAACATCCACCTTACACGAGTGTATAGAAATAATATTTTTTTATTGTGCATGCCAGGAGCAGATAATGCGCCATGCACATGGGTGGAGTGCCTGTAGTATACGAAGCGCAAACGAGAGTATATATTATATTATAATCACTCGCTTCCAGTACAGAAATAAAACAGACGCGGGGGGTAAGTATAGATGGGGGAAAGCAATACTTATGTTATGTTTGTATGTACGTTGGCGTAAATGTAAAAGAGATATGAGTATAGGAGTACTAGGAGTATTACCGAGCTCCGGAAGTGGATCTACGCATCAGGAATAGTACATTACTCACCTATAGGGAGGAAAAGTAAAGAATGTCTCAGAATACAGGCATTTGATAGGCATGTGTTATGAGGCTTTCTTTATTTCCTCCCGTGGGTTGTAGTTGTATACAATTTTTCAATTTTACCAAACCTGCGCTGGGAGGAGGAATTTTCGTTCCTACTTTCGGCGCAGTATGGTGAAAAATAATCAAAAAGGTTGAGGGAAAGAGAATTAAAAAATTCGCTAGACAGATAATTAAAAAAACGGGGAGCATGAGGATGCAGGGTGTAAGGATCTAAAAATATAAAAATGGGTCCTAAAAGTCTGTCAGTTTCATACTATAAATTTAATAAGAAATTCTAGGCTGTTGTTTTTTCTCTCAATTAACTACTTAATTATGCACTTTAATTTAAAAGGGACACTGCTTCCACAGCAAAAACCTACCAAATGTAAACCTTTTATACATAACAATATATTTGTTTCCAAGACCGACCTGAAGTTTCTCGAACTGCAGCTTTGAATCTGGATTGCTACTGCTACTACTCTGCTGCTGCTGGAGCACTCGAAGCAGAGATAAGGAAGCCATGTCCAGGGGGCTGTGACGATGGTGACCTAATATTTTTATTAAATATCTGCTGCTGCAGACACTGTTATATTGCTGTTCTGATGCTGATACACGGCGATGTGTGTATAAATATCCAGGGAGAGACAAGACCGGAATTCACCGGATACCGGATCACCAGAGTGCAGTCACTGCAGACCGGATGAATAAACAAACACTTATTTCTCTCAGCTCGCGCGTACGCCGACGACGTCTACGCTACACACCGCTACACGTCCAACCAGCAACTGCCGAAGTATAATTAGTAACACGTAATCACGTACTTATAGGTATGTACATACATACGTCGTAATGTCGTATACGCACTACGCAGCCGAAGCTGCCGAAGAGTTCCAGTTGGAAAAACACCGAGAAATAAAATCTAATTGGTAATAAGTATATCCATTCATTTATTCACATAGGGCAAGTTATTTACTGCTCCCGTGATCAAGCGGTGGTGATGATGGGTTTTTGAGACCCTACTCACCCTGAAGAAGCTGTTAAAATTGCAGCTTGAATCGACGACACCGGCTCTATTTTTTTTTTTCGACTGTGAGATTCGGTCCAAAAATGTTAAATAACAATTAACAATTACTCCGATGGTAAAAGGCACCGCATATGACAGTATGACAGTTATATAGCACCACCTACTTGCTTTTACTTTAGTATAATTGCGTATATATTTTTTACAACAAACACGAGCACACACGCGCACATTGCACAGACCAGTACGTCCAGGAGTAGGACAATAAAGGACTGCAAACCACGAGCACACGTAAGTAAACTAGGCCTAGCACAGCAAAGCAGAGAGCACACGCACAGCCCGCACAGGACGAAGACCTGGATCTGATGCAAAACAAAAGGTCTTTGACCGTGCGCGTGCAAACATCAGAATAGTTTATTTAGATGATGGATACACTTATGTAAGAAGCTCTTTCGATCAACTTCACAGAGTGTGATCGCAACTCTACTAATTAAAGCTCTTCTTCTTCTTCTTATTTGGCTAGGGTTACTCTCTGAAGCCATACAAAGATGGCGGAGAACCGTGTGGCCATAACCAGGTGAACTTATAATACCGTG
>JAPYYV010012762.1:0-10151 GCA_030522625.1 Copidosoma aretas | reverse complement strand
AGGTAGTGTGGTCGACTACGTCGAAAGGGGCCGAGGGCGGAGGCTGGGACTGGCAGACAGTCGGAGTCGAGGTGGTCTTGGGCTGAGTTTGTCTTGATCTCAATCTCAGCTGGCAGGGCGCTCGGCGAGACTGGGGTTCAGGGTGGAGGAAATCAGGCTTCAGGGCGATGTTATATAGGTATGGCGACCCAATCTCCTCGTTTGATTTCTGATTACAGGCACTACAAGATGGAAGCTCCAGTGATCTATCAAGGTCGCTCATTCCGTCAGTATGGCCGAATGTGAGAGAAGGAGTGGACGCGCCAAGCTGGAGTTGGCAGGACGGGCGAGGTGGTGGAGGACGGCCGAGAGAGAGGAGAGGGACGGAGAGCCGGGTAGATTGCATCGTGAGCGCGGGCCGTGCGGACGCCTGAGGAACGATAACCCGGGGGCAGGAGAGTATATCGGGTGTACCGAGGAGAGAACGTGCTGTGTTGAACGGTGTGTCTAATAAAGAAATAAAAGTTGATTATATGTTACACGCACGCATTTACGTACGTGCAATATATACACAGCTTAGAAATATTAAATGACGTTTAAACCGAAAACTGTATTCTAATAGTATTGAGTGATCAATCGCATAACTGACCCTAGTACTGCAAGCTGCTATTTGTCTGTTTTGATCTTTTCAAACAGATTTTTAGTTTTCCAAAAGTATATACGCCAGCTAGAGTAGGTCGCAAAGGTACTCGTACACTTTCTACCATGGAAGTAGATATTAAAAAAAAAAAAGTCTGATATCATCTATAATTATGTAAGCTGCTATTACCTCTATGATGTTCAGCTAGTCTGACTAAATTTTGCAGCCCCAAATCAAGACACAATAAATAAAAATATGTTAAAAATCGAAAACTCTTAGTTGAATTAAATGCACTGTTTTGAAAAAAAACTTATAGGTTCTATAGAAAATAAGAGTTAATCAGGTGGAATCGGGAATCAAATAAGTATAAGTTGCTTTGTTACTTATTACTTTAAATGTTTATCATATAAAAACAAACATTTTTTTAATATGATCAATACAATCTTTGAAAGTGGTGAATATAGCTGGTCAAACATAATTAGTGCACTATTTTTTTTTTCATCAGTGACTTATCTTCGTTCTTAATACAACTGTTATTGTCACTATCGACAGCACGTTCTGACGAACTAGCATCGCAATCGACAATCTGATCATCATCGTCACAATTATTAATTGCCGGCTATCTACTTCCTATATTAATTTTATCAACATTTATTTTTTCTACATCCTAACTTAGAAGATCCGTGATAATGGAAGATTTTTTGGAATAAATTTAGTGTTAGTTATTACATATTAAGTACTTGCCTAATTATTGTAAACGATGTCTTTAGAGGTATATTCCAGAAGCAGATATGTTCAACCAACACTCCAACCTAATTTTTTTTAAGGTCAGGTGAGTTTTCTAGCAATATTTGCGATTGTAAAAATGTATAATAGATATGTTAAGCTGCAGCACCATCGGTAAATGCAAAAGTATCTAGGCTAAATGATGACCTAGATAAAAATCTTTTAAACTCAAGATATGTAAAATTATTGGCAGTAACAGTAGATTTTTCTGCAGAGTACAAACATGATACTATTTCACATCCGATTCAAGCAATAAATTAGTGCGCGGTTTTTTTTGTCATAAAACACATCAAAATTTGAAAACTGGCACTTCGACTTGTCAAGTACTTTGTTAATTTTATTTTCGCCTTGCTTGAACAAATAGAAGTTTATATTACCACCTGATATAATACACAATAGTTTTACGTATTTTTTGGCGCGAGAACATTTAAATGTGTTGAAATCGTTTACTTTTTCGGTTTTTCTCCCTTTTTCCGGTTGACCAAGCCAAATTATTTTATTCAGTAGTGTCAGCTGTATAAGCAAGTCGAATGGACATATTTTTATTATTTTTTCTTCGTTTAGCAACTCGTAAGTCGCGATTTCCGTAGTTGCTGTAGTAACAGCCTATACAGAGTTTTTATTATTGGCAAGAACTTAGTCTTTTGGGTGCATCAATACAGTATCTTAGTCGAGTTCTATTTCTAGAGCTGGGTTTTTTTATCGTCCACGCATATGTTTGACTGATTGGCCGTTAAACAGAAAAACTGATATTCCAGCAATTCCATCTAGCGTGTGCTTATACATACATTTGAAATTTCTACCTCTATTTTATACGACATCCTTAAAACTTTGTAAATAAAAGTCTTCAGCAATGATTCTTATCTAATTCTGAATTTTTAAAGGTATTTGTATAATTTTAAAGCTATCATAAAATATAGATTTGTTAAATTTCCTTATTCCTAATTCATCAAACCAGGAGAAAAGTACTGTGGCAACTTCGTACTTTAAAAAATATTTTATGTCATCTTTTGATTCTACATTCAGAAATATTCTTTGGATGATAAGTAGTGGATTTATAGTTACTTTTATATTGTATAGCTGAACGTACAAGTAAATAGAGCAAAGCGTTTGTACTTTTTTTTATTTCTGCCTTCGGTGAGGCAAACTTTCGGCTAATACAGTTCTCAAAAAATTTCAATTTAACTGTAAAAACATCGTGACAGTAAATCAAATCGTTATCAATATTGCAAAAGTAAATGGATAAAATAAAAATCACCTCGAAAACGAATCTTATCAAGCAAAAAAGGACACATGTGCGCGTAGATCTATCAAATCTTGGTAATTCTAGCGTTATAACTTTTCTTATACTGCTCTAAAGCTCAATGCGTCACGTTGTAGAAGTATCCTATTGCATTCCATAATTAAAATAAAATTATAAAAAAGCATTTCATAAACGCATCGTAAGTGCAACTTTCAGTTACTACATCGCTCCGCCTCCATAAAACGCTTAACAATGTTGACTAATTTAAAATACTTTACCCACAATCCAACAGTAGCTCTCAACAATTTTAGAGTCTTGAACTAATTGTTAAATTTGCGTGTTGAACGAGTAAATACGTTACTTTTAATACATTATTTTAAGAGGTGTCAGGGTTCATTTATTCATACATATTTTCTAATACAAATATGTATTTAGTATTGACATCAATGTAAAAAGAATAAAATGATCAAGGGCTGCTTGGACGAGAATATGCTCACGAATCACTCTTGAGAAAGCATGGCCCGTAAGAGCTTTTTCAGCATACCTTTCAGCGTATATTGTTGCAAACGCTTCTTTAAGTTCACTGCTCTGCAGTGCAGAGCCGATCAATCCTAATAAACGTATCAATATATGAAAGCCTCCCAACCTGACGAAAATTGATTCTTTAATAAATAAATCATTAGCAGGATTTATAGGACTCAAAGTACATTTTGCTTGATATTAAAGTGGTCATTTAACATTAACCTCCCATGCACTTTTGATCTACAACTATCATTAAACAAATTTGCGAAAATTGTGATATATTTTCCTGATAATGTATTTACAATGGCCACAAAATTATTTTTGACATGAAGTAAATGTCAAACTTCTTAATGATTTCCATGAGACAATTCCAGCCTGGCGCTATTTCTGGGAATTTTTTTTTATCCTAAAACCATAAAATATCGAATGCGTTACTTCTGCAGTGTCTAGGCTGTTCATATTTGAATTCCTAACAATCACATTAACAAGTGCTTCATTTTTTTTAAAATTTTTAAACGTCAATAAAATCAAATTGGCCTATAGAAGATGCTAGTGGTATTTTTTCCAGTGGTTGTAGATTGTGCTAAAAATTGTGTAAGAATTTTGGAATCGTAATCATCATTATATCACCCATAGCTAACTAGTGTTGTAACTATAAAGTGTATTTGTTCTATGGTCTGCGTTGTTAAACCTAAACTAAATAAACAGAAAACTGCTTGTAGCAAAGGTTTGCTGATCTTCAACAAATGACGATTCAAACATCAGGGTTTTGTTGTCAGACTCTATTGGACCTAAATGGGCTAAAGCATTGATCAAATTTTCAGAAGTATGAATTTCATAGATCGTAAAAAATGATCCGATTAACATCAGGATTAGAATGTTCAAGGACGCATGTTTAATGTTAAAATATGAGAAACTGTTACCACACGGTTACTTTATTTTTCCACCTGCACAACATTTTTTTGTACAATATAATTATATGTACATGGTACGATTGAAATTTACAATTTTTGGCAAGTAACAATATAATTCGTAAGTTTCTCGATGAGGTTAAGATCATAAGTACCCGTAATAATTTCCCAAAACATATTACCCGAACAAAGAAAGGAAAAGTGCACAAATATAAATTAACTTTTAGGTTGTACTGATGCACTGTACGTGGTTATCTTATTCGCACGGAGAATAGTCATTATGAATAGTTAAAAGATAAATTAATTTAAGAAACATGCCTTTATGTCGTTACTTTTACTTCAAAATATTCATATACATGCCGCAGAGAATTGGCAGACGTAAAAAGTACTGTCGCCAAGGAAGCCGAATCAGCTTTTCTCCCACGTCACCGATTGTGCTGGAATACGATAACCCCAGTAGTTAGCTGTACTAGTAAATAATTCTTTTAGTGCTTAGTGATTGCCAATAAAGATCTGGTATTTTAAATGTAAGCTGTAGGTATTGAGCTACGACTAATGCAAATTTCAGCCCTCGGTTTTGATAAATGTCTCCACGAGAATTTGAAAAAAAAAAATATATTTTTCTGCTCCAGAAATAAGCAAATACTAACTTTTTTTTTAATTTTTATAAAAATATTAGCTATCGAATAGTGCTAGTGACAGTTTAATAAAAATTATTTTTTTCATGATTAATGTTTTTTGTTGAAAAAAAAAATTGATTTTTTGACCATTTTTTCGCGTTTTACTAATCAATAAGTGAAGCGCGCAATACTTGCATATTTGACAGAAAAATATGAAACAAATTGTATGCTTAAAAACGCTTCAAAAAACCGAAAGGCATATGAATTACTTAAATTAAAAAAAAAATTTGTTTTTATAAAAAAACGACTTTTACAAAAACTATTGGATTTTTTTCAAATTTTTAAAAACGGTTTTTTGTTTAGTCTAGAACTATAATATTATGTGATTTGATAAAAAAAAATTGTTCAACAAAATTATAAGTATTATTAAAAAGGTGATTTCTAAAGGTTATTTCTTGTAAATTATTTAATTCCTAATTTTTTACAATCGAAATTTACGAGATCGCGTTGTATTGAATATTTTGATAACTTTTGTTCAGAACATTTTTAATTATAGCCAATATTTATTGGAACAAGGAGAACTGTTTCTTACCAAATTTGATCACTTGAAGAGAGGTGTGGGTAGAAAGAATGAGATCCTGGCTTATCATATCATTTTATGATAAGCAATAATATCAATTACAAAACATTAATTACAAGATTAGATTTTTTTAATAAATTTAAATAAAACTTAGTGGAGGGTGAAGAGGATCGGCCCTCCATTCTCTCCAACCTTATTACTTATCATCAGAATCGGTGATCTCGTTCAAGTCTCCATCACTAACGTGTAGTGGGGTCACTGTGGTAGCTGTAGAAATGATTTTTTTGTTGAAGTTGTATAAAAGCTATAAAATTAGGGACTATCTACCTCTCACTGGTGCCGTTGCTGTAGTTGCTACCATTTTACCCACTGCATGACTGTTTTAAATATACTAAAAATTACATTTATGACTAATATGATGTTAGTGTTAATTATGATGCTGATTATTATATTTACTCAAATACTTGGATGTAATGGATGCATAGCCATCCATTTAAGCCACGATAACAGCGCTTCTTCCTTACATTAGCATTTTTCTCTGCGATAGGTCCGTTACATTGACATGATACACCACGAACGGATAGCCAAGACTCACAGTCACCTGGCTTATTGTTGACAGAAGCCTTATAATTGTTTTTCACGTCATCAATTCGACTAGCCCATCATCATTATAACTGACTTGAGTGTTAATATCACTACCATGACTTGAACTTTTTTTCCAAAAAGAAGCTTGTGCTCTAAAGCACAGTGGGTATATTTTAAAAGTTGTAACATTTCTGACCACTGTTAAATACAGAATATTCACGAATTATCGGACGCATACCAAATACTTATATCAAATACAAACACTTTGCGTTTCTATACTGGGATTTAAAAAGGAAGTTTTGACTTAAAAAAGTAATATCAAACTCTAAAAATAAGAACTCGTCTCTAAAGGAATCATACTACTGGTTTCTTACGAAAAGACTGACCACACTCTCTGAATAAGATTGAACTGTAGACTGACGAGAAAAGTTCGTCACCTTGCTAATAGACTTTACGATTTTATTTATTTATTATATACTTTTATTGTTGGTGAATATATGAAAAAAGCATTGAACTAAAACAAATCGCGTTCAGTGGTACTAGTTACACGCAGTTATACTAGAGCTTCTTAATTACTCATCAACGAATCTTAATACTATCTCTCATGTAGACTTGCACACAGACTTGATATTTTTTTTTCTCTCTTATCATGACGTCGTGCAAGTGGAGCTATATTATTATGATTTTTCAATGTGTCCCTCACAGAGATCTCTTATTCTAAAATTTTCTATCTCTTTCGAGTTTCACGATAAAGCACGTGCGCTACAGAGAGTTGTTTGTATATACATTATTCAGCAGTAAAACTTTAAGGCTTTTTTCTGTTTTAGATGCTGTAAGGAATATTTGTAAAGAGCATAAAATGTTAATAATAGTTGTATTTCAATCGTAGTTGATCGTATCTGATCGTATCATGATCGTATTTCCATCGTATTTCATCGTATTTGTTCGAATCTCTTGTTGATCAATAACCCATTATATTGATCGTATTTTAATCGTATTTGATCGTATTTGATCGTACTCGATTGTATTTTGATCGTATTTGATCGTATTTTGATCGTATTTGATCGTAAATGATTGTTTTTTTATTGGATTTGATGGTATTTTGATCACATTTGCTCGCATTTGATTGTATTTTGTTCGTATTTTAATCGTAGCTTGATTGTATTTAATCGTATATTAATGGTATTCTGATCGTATTTGATAGTATTTAATTGTGTTTTGGTCTTATTTGATCAAGTATTGATCGTATTTAATAGTATTATAATATTTTATCGTACTTTGTTCGTATTTGATCGTATTTTCATTGTATTTTTATTACTTTTTGATAGTATTTGATCGGATTTTGATCGTATTTTGATCGTATTTGATCATATTTTTATCGTTTCTGATCATATTTTAATCGTATGTGACCGTTTTGTGATCGTATTTTCATCATGTACAACAAAAGTGAATTTCGATTTAAGTAAAGTGATCTACCACCTCAATCATGTCGAGGGCTTAAATTCATCTGATCTTAAAGTTTTAATGGCATCAAATTAAGGATTTACTACTGACTAAGCCGCACATTCAATACTAGTTGAAGGATCATCGTTGAGAACGATTGCTTCCTCACTTGAAAGCATATTAGCGACTGCAGTCCTTTCAAGTAGTTATTAGTTTATTTTTGACTGTTAAAAAAATTATAGCTAGAGGCATATTAAATAAACTAACTATAAATATAAAGATTAAAAACAAGCATGAATTTACAATTAAGCGTATATTGTTAACTATCCTGTGACATATATTATACTCTGAGAAAAAATATTGGGCAATGTCTACTTTCAGGCGACTTGACTCATTTATGAACACCATGGAGACTTATCTAGAGAGAAGAGTCTCAACTTTTGCTTATAATATCGCATACCTCTCAGAAATCGTTCATGTCCAAAATATTACTATTTATAAATAGACTTACATTCTTTTCATCATGCGTATCGAGTTGCACTGTTCTCAAATTTATATACTAATAACGGTAGGTGCCTAAGGCCACGGCAGTAGAAAACTGAACGCAATGCTCACTGCTAATTCCCACAGCTAGTACATCCATCCCAATCTTATTTGATTTTCCGCGAGTGATCATGATAAAATTACAAGTTAGTAGCGTAATGTTTCACGTGTTAAAGTGTCTCCTAAAGAAGTGATAATAGGATTTGAGCCTGAGGAAGGTCTGTATTCGTCAGACAAAAGGTTTTAGGTTTTTATCTGTCTCCTTGCTCCAGATATTTCAAGCATCAAATTACATCATTTGTCAAAGGAAAAAAACTTTAAAAGATAACTAACAACAATGGAAAATTTTGTCCACGATCGAGCAGACATTTTACGGGGTAAGGAGATTCGGCGAGATAAATAAACTTTATGCTTTTTTAATGACCGATTCGGTGAATATGTCACTGAAATAAAAACCTTTAAAGACAACGATGAAACCTTTAAAGATGCTGTAACACTTAAATACAACAGTGTAAAGGGACAACGTAAAATTCAAGTGATATAGATGGTTATTCAGCGTATTGTGAGAAATATGGAGGGAGTCTACAGCATATGATTTACGAATCATTAAATACATTTTTGACAACAGCAGAGAATGGTATGAAGTCAAGATGAAAGCGTTTACGCACGGCACTATCAATAAAACTTTAAGCGGCATAAGGATCAAGGAATTAGACGAAAAAATATAACTGAATGGTAGAAAAGTGCCCTAAATGGATAGTATAAGATCACTTTGTCTGGAATTGAGTATTATTCTATTGTTGATGATATTCTCGACATACATTAATATACATTAGTTGAAAATCCCAATGTAAATAAAGATACAACCTGTATAAGTGAATAATAATATCATATTCTTGTATAGTTTTTTTACATGCACATGATAAATATGAAAAAAGTATCATATTTTTGTTAGGTGATATATTTACCATTACCAAATCATCAAATTATCATATACGTAATGTAACTTTGGTGTGAGAGTGTAGGAATGGACCGAGAGAGAGAGAGAGAGAGAGAGAGAGCAAAAGAGAAGAGGTGACGAAAGTTTTTGCAAATAACTTGAGAAGGAGAGAAAGAGAGAGAGGGTGATTATTAGGACAGGATTTATGTGGTTGGGTCAAGTGGAGCGCAACTCTTCCTCATCCGCGTCGACTTTAATCCCCCCGTACTGCATGTGACGCACTCATTTCTCTAATCTTGGACTAACTCGCTTCTTATGTGCCTGTCCACTGGAACGTATGTATTTTTAATCAAAGCATGCATCAGTGCGTTGTATACAACGTTTGGTCCGAGTCACACAATGCTTATGCCTTCTCTCTTGTCAATACGTATCACATGATACGAGTAGTATTTACGTGTGCTTGCTTTCTCAATATCAAACTTATAATCGTGAAGCAAGTATCATCACCCTACGTAATACGATCAGTGAATCATTGCCGTACGCAGTTGCTGAGCTCACGGCATGTTCGTAAAAAAAATAGAAGTGTAAAATGAAAGCGAGTTATGTACGACACTGCATATAAGTATTAGCTATGTCAATGTATTTTGGCGTATCAAATAATATGACTCGCTCTATTATCACCAAAACTTGAAGAGGATTAACGTTGACTTAACTAAGATCATTTAAAATTGCGGAACGTCACCCTACCTTATTGATCTCTCTCTCTCTCTCTATGTATATATATATAATATATATATATATATATATATATATGTACATATACTAGTGGGGCTCTGCCCCCTGCGCGCTCCGCGCTAACCCCCATATTTCAATTTTTTTTTTATCTCCTAATGATAAATAAAAAAATGTATTTTTTATTACCCATATATGCGTACAAACATAGATAGCTAAAATGATCTCATAAAAATTTGATGAAAAATTCTGACTGCTACTCAAAGATTGCAAAAATTCCTCCACAGGCGAAATAAAAGTTTGTAAGCTAGTTCTTTTAATAGTAATCCACTGCTTGTATGTAATGTTTTCGACTTATTTTTCTTCAAAATTTTTTTCCAATTGATCTATAACATTTTGTACACCTGGGCACCTACCGCATGAGTTTAAAACAATCAGTTGTTTTTTCTTTACGAATCATGTTATCGAAACAATTTTTATAATCCTTCAATGGCCGTTCGGATGCAGCTGTGATTGATTTTAAAGTGGCACCATCTAATAATAATATAATATTCTCATGGATAGGACAAACACAGACTGTATGAGTTCCAGAAGCTCCAGCCAGCACACAGTATTTTGGTCGTAAGC
>JAPYYV010012761.1:0-10152 GCA_030522625.1 Copidosoma aretas | reverse complement strand
GTTTATACAGCTTGTGTGAAAAAAATCACGTATGATGTCAGATCGATTTTGTGGCACTGGCATAAAATTGAATTTTTTCGAATTTGTTAATTACAAATTCAATTGTGCAAAAACGACTTCATCGATCTTGACCCAATTTTATGGGTAGTTTCAGTGCGCATAGAAGCAAGTAATTAAAGATTTTTATGGCAAATTATCTATTCCTTCATTGTTTTTCTGTGCATTGTATTATAGGTTCGTTTTTGAACACGTTTCTGCTATTCTTAAATGAACAATTAAAAAATTTTTAATCTCACTAGCAATATTTTGTTGAAAATTGAACGGGGAACATAAAAGATTCTTACATTTTCTTTTCTTGCAGGCTTCTGTCTTGAGTTATTTAAAGAAAAGTGACAAAAAAACGGGCTACATATTGTTCTATAGGTTGTTCCCGATCGGTTGTCACCAAAAACGAAATTGTGCAGCTGTACAACTAAGGTACAGGAGGGTATATCCGGACATTTAAAAATTAGAGGGTTAACTTGGACACGAAACCAAAGAATTAATTTATGTGGTTACATGTAAAAAAAAAAAATTAGAATAAATCAGTTAATATTCTTGGATGCGGGAAGTATGATTTGTAACTATGCGATAATTTATTGCGAAATATGATTAATTGCAAAAAATATGTTTCACCTGCTTTGTGAGATTGGGTTCCTACCAAACTGCTTAAATGCAAAATATCGAGCCGTAGGAAGGTAAAACGATGGTGCGCCGAGTGTTTATAAATAGTTTGAATAATTACAAAAATTCATTTGTCTGTTCAGAAAACCATTTTCTACTAATAATTGTACTGTAATACATTAATTTTGACAATTATTTTTCAAATATGGTTATTTAATTAAAATTAATTCAGTGTCCGAAAATACCCGCCAACTTTATGTACAGTCGCCAGTAGTCGGACACGAGGGGGCAGTACTGTTCGACTATTACCTCCTTTCTCTTAGAACTTCGTGTTTAGTCGGACAGCTAATGAATCAGAAGAGGTCTTAATGAATCAGCTATTATTATTTTGTATTAAAGTCTGTATATATTGTTTATAGAGTGTTGTTCTAGCCAGAAATATACATTTTACAAGGCTGAATCAAGTTCAGTATGCTAAAGAGGGTGTTTATGTCTGAAAATTAATCTACTTGATGGTAAATATAGTCTAACCTCAAAATTGATTCTATAGTATATAACGTCAACAAAACTTCCAATATTTGTAAAAAATAATTATGAAGTATTTATCGAATGCTTATTTTAGGTATAAAACTTTGACACTATGGCTAAAAAAAGAAAAACTAATAACGAGAAGCAAAAAACAAAGAGAAAGAGTTGTAAGGAAAAAAGGCAGCAAAAAAAATTAGAAATAAGCAGGTGTCAAAATCTACTAAAAAAAGAATAGAAAAACTCAACTCTGCTGAATTATTGATGAAAGCTATGAATGCCCATGAAAGTGGTTTGAGTATAAGGGAAGCATCTAAAAAATTTGGATTGTCAAAATCAACTTTGCATGACAAATTAAAAAATAAATCTTCAATATACTGCAAAAAAGGTCCTCCAACTATACTTACAGAAGCTGAAGAATTAGAGATTGTTAATTGGATTATTGAGTGTGCAAATATCGGTTTTCCTGTAACCAAATTTCAGTTATTGGATCACATCCAAAAATTCAGTTCCAGCATCAAAAGGAAAACGTCATTCAAAAATAACATGCCGGGAAAAGATTGGTACATAGGATTCATGAAGAGGCATCTCAATGTTGCTGTAAGAATTTCGCAAAATCTTACTGTCAGTCGATCGGCTATCCTAGAAGCCGATGTCAGAGAGTGGTTTCAAAAAATAAAAACTTATTTGGAAACAAAAAATTTACTGGATTTGGATCCCAATCGCATATTTAATTTAGATAAAAGCTCATTTATGATGGTTCCTAAAGATAATACGGTTCTAACTGAAAAAGGAGCCAAATCAGTCTATCAAGTTGTGAGTCGCAACGAAAAAGGATGCCTCACTGTTTTATTTACTGTCAGTGCATCTGGAGTCATGCTACCACCATTGATACTCTTTGACCTCAAAAACACCCCCAAAAAGAATGTGTTATGTGAGATACCAGAAGGTTGGGGAGTAGTTTTGATGGAGGATGGATGACAGCTGATAGTTTTTTCAATTATATGAAAAATATATTTTACCCATGGTTATTGCAAAATAAAATAGAATTTCCAGTAATTGTATATGCTGACAATCACTCTTCACATGTCTCACTACCATTGTTGAAATTTTGTCAAGACAAGAAAATAGAATTGATAGGCTTGCATCCAAATTCAACACATTTACTGCAACCATTAGATGTTGCTGTCTTTCATGTTTTAAAAGACAGCTATAGAAAGGTATTGAGACAGTGGAGGATAGACAACAATGCCATTGATTTAAAAAAAACAATGTTTGCACCTGTCTTGCAAATAGCTTTAAAGGACAAAGATTATTCTGAAACCATTAAAAACGGTTTTAGAACATGTGGCCTCCATCCCTTTGATCCTAATCAAGTAAACTATGATATTTTGAGCAGCAAAGGAAAAGTTCATAAAAGAGCTTTTAATGAGCAAGATACACCTGCAAACTCAAAACAACTTTGCACTGATGACAACTCTCATTTACTAAACATTTTTGAGTCAAAAATTTTAAGTCAAGATGTGTTAAATGATTTCAATCAACATCAACATGAAGAAGAGTGGAGTGGAAATATTGCCCAAAATGATCTTTTTTTATCATGGAAAAAATTAAATGCACTTTGCGGTATGTATATAAATATATATATTTTAACAAAATATTTTACTCTATTATTTATCCAAGAGCGACAAAAATTAAATCTTGATTTTATAAAATTGTTAGAAATATGTTATATTGTTAACTAAATATTACTAAAATTAATTTCCCTACAGCTAATCATAATGAACAAATTATTAATTTGCCAAGAGAAGCTAATGTTAATAATCGAACTATTACTAAATCCTCTATAATTAATGAAACTCATTTAACAAAAGAACAAGCTATTAACATTAAGATAATACCATTAACCGAATCAAATGATTCAACTTATCTCCTGGGTTCCAAAAATCCTAAAAATCCATCTGATGATAAGCCAAATCAAGATTTTTCAGAAAATAATCAAAATGATATCATTAATCAACTTGATGTTTGTTTTGAAAGTGATCCGTACGCATTAGATTCTCTTTGTACATTTTCTGATTCAACAAGCACAGTAGAAATAGAAGATGAGTTTGGCTTCTGTCAAACTGTACCTATAATTGAAGCCACTACTGTTCCTTGCCCGGATTCAGCTACTTCTAATCTATGCAACGGAATTTTGGAGCAAAATTCAATCGAAAATATTAATCTTCAATATAAAAATTAAGCTCTTGATGACAATAATTCTACAAATATCAAAAGCAGTCCGAATAATGAAACAGTCAAAGTTCTGGATGGTAAGCTCATCATCTATTTTTAATATGTACTTTAATTTTATTACAATATAATCATATTTTAGTAATTTTGTAATTTTTTGTCAGATATAAGCAGTATTAAAGACAAAACGTTGATAAAAAATGTTTTCACTGTACCCCAGTTCAATGAAAACATAAACAAAAACAGCAAAAAAAAATCTCATGTTGCAGTAGTAGACGAATTATTATTAATTTTAGAACAGAAAGAAGAAGCTAAAAAATTAAAAGAACAACAATCTTTGATTGTGAAACAAGAAAGAGAAAATAATAAAAAAATGAAAGAAAAAGAAGTAGTTTTGAATAATGAATTCCAAGATATTAAAAATAAACTATTAGAAGAAAAGAAACAACTGAATTTGAAAATTAAAATTAAAAAAAAAAGAAATAAAAAGTGAGACTGAAAAAACAAACGAAGACAAGCTTTCACTTGAGTTATCAAAATTAATTTCTGAATTAGAAGATATTCAAAAAGCTATTAATGTTAATGAAATTAAAATGTTACAAAGTAAAATTGATATAAAAAAAGAAAAATGTTAAATGTACATCTAAACTAATGACAATAAAAAAATTATTCAGTTAGAACAAAGTAGTTCAAGCTTGATTTGGCCTTTATTTTCTGCTGTCCGACTACTACCCCAGACCATGTCCGACTACAGCCGCCACACTCGATGAATATGTCCGAGTACACCCGAATTTAAGGCTATTATAAAAAACTTTATATATAAAAAATTAACCTTTAAAATAGCTTCATTCTTTTCTTAATCGATAGAAAAACGTATAATTTTCATGTTCTCATGACTTTTCTACTCATTAAACATTGTATTTCCTTCAAAAATAAGGGTTAATACTTGAATCTATGAAAAGTGTCCGGATATACCCTCCTTTACCTTATCACTTTCGGTCCACCGACTGAACTACTTTTCTTATGCACATTCATAAGCCTTTCTTATTTTTTGGCAGCATAGGGTCACGCGTCGAAAAAAAATGCTCCGTCAAGGAGGTTTATGCGTGAATCTGAGGTCAACATAACGTAAAAAAAAAAAGTAAAGAGAAAAAGACGCATACTATAAACATAAATGTATCTAAAAAATTAAATTAGGAAATTGGTGATTTTAACATGCTTTAGGTTATGAAATAAGGTATATATATTTATTTAATGTATATATATCTCAATTTATATCATTATTGAAGTAGTTTAATCGGTGACTAGAGTTGAGTGCAGATCAAGAACTTGTGTTAAACGGAGATCCATAACCTGCGCCGAATAAACTTCGTCAATAAATATCTTTTTACAGTCCCATGAGCTGCAATATCTACTTAATCACTAGAAAGCTTAGGATTTCTAGGTTATTACTCTAGTTTTTGGTCATGCCTACCCAGTTCTACGAAGAATATTCCTGTGACTTCCGGTTTCAAAGTTGTGTATGTTAATAAGAGCACATGTTAAACGAGTGCTCAACAACGATTTCTTAACGTCTCGTTCTCGTGATTTTATCCTATAAGCCTGTACGAGATTTTGCATAGAGGTGTATAAAAGATTCATAAAAAACCTCTCCAGGTTTCACTTTGATAGCCCAGTTTTTAATTTTCGCACCACCTTAATAAAAATAATTTTTTAGATCGAAAACTTATTAGATAGGATAACGAAATTATTACTGTTTAACCATACCCTCTACTAAACTTTTCCATAAATGCTACTCTTTTCTGACATAATTTCATACAAAACTAGTATCGTTAGCTTATAATAGTATTTCTTACATAGATACTACAGGAAAAGAAAAAGTAAATAAGATGGACAAATGTGGAGTTGTATACTGTTTAATATGTAATGACTGCCGTGCAAAGTATGATGATGATGACGATGACGATGACGATGACAATGACTATGACGATGACGATGATGATTGGTTCTCAAGATAGTCGATTTTGAAAATGAAAAATTAAAATTATGCACTGTACGACAATGCTTATATTATATGAAGTGCTTGTATGATTAGATTAGTTTCTTCAATACTTTCTCCAGTCATTTAGTCGAGATTAGTGCCAAAAAAAATATCCCAAGTACTAAATGTTTGGAAATATTGTGAACTGCTAACAACAGTTACAACGCAAAACTACGAAAAATCGGTATTTATTTTTAAATCTTTATCGTCATCCCGAGGAACAATTATTTACTCTTATTTAGTATATTTAATGATTTAAACATATGATGGGCTCCACATGCCAAGGACAAAATATTACTTAATTGGCATAATAATATATCAGTATTCTAATTATTTAAACATAGTATTTGTTTTTATTTCTATAAATTTACATATTCTTCCTGTACATATTATTATTATTATTAATTTCAAAAATCAGTAGAATATGCCTATTACCAATCAGATTATGATATCCAACAAACGATACAAAACGCTCGTGGAAAATAAAATAATAAACAAAAACGTTGGATTAAAATGAATGTAAATATCTAGTAAGAACCATATGAATAATTATAATTTATTCTTCTCAGCGACAAAATTCGTCATCTTCATTTTCACTCCTTATGTATGATTGTGAAACAATTTAAAATAAGGCCAAGTTTGGAGTGCAGTTCTTTTATTTATCAATGGTAATATCTCACTGCTCACAGAAGCCTCTTGGGGACGTGTTATACTATCGTGTTGGAAGGTGCTTATGGCACTCTACAAGAACAAACAAAAGCATCCCTCTGTGATTGCCGCATAAATAATTCACGCCGCTCTTTTATCAGCACAAACTAACATAGTAGACAAGTATTACAAGTGTAACCGACAAACTCATGCTGTAGCAGTGAAATATTGACATTAGTAAATATAAGAACTACACTTTAAACTTGGTATTATTGTAGATTATATTACAATAATTATATTTAGTAGTTCCAAGTTTTTGATCGTTGGAAATAATAACACCAAATGTGTAATTTAAAGATTAAATTATAGTAGATGTATATCATCTACAAAATTAATTCTGAAGTCTTTCATCAATTTTATAGGTCCGTCGTCTAATTTTTCGCATAGTCTTCTTTTGAGTATTATATAACTTATTTTTGTGTGAATCATCAAGAACTCTCTTTGCATCTGCTTCTAGATTTTCTTGGCAAAATTTAAACTTGAAACTCTGGATTACTGGATAAAAGTTTATTTGGTTAAAAGGAGTAGAAATGTACGTAATACAATCGCGTATTATATTGGCGAGTTCGAAAAGTTAGCAAAATTTAATTTTGTAATGAATTGGTAATTAATTCTTTATAAAAATGTTTAACGTTAAGTTGAGAATCATAATAGAAATATTTTACCTGAAATTACTGCATGATAGTAGAAATTTTTTCCTGTAAGAAATAAGAAAACGAATATAATATCGGCTACAAGCTCGAAAAAGTGTTTTTGCAATAAATCATTTATTTATGAATAAATAATTAATTGTTTTGCTGTTACATGGGTTGTTCGGTTTCATTGTATTTATTTATAGGGTTAAAAGATGAGATTTTGAGTGCGATTGGTTCGAATACTTTTATTAAGAGGATGGGTTCTTTTTTTTCTGTCTCTTAGCACGTTGGAATTACCGTCTTTAAAAGCTAGCGCCGTTATTATATTCATACATGCATACGTTTCAACATGTGATTGGTTGCTCTGCTTATTGTCTTGGGAATGGCGCAGGCAACCAGGGACTTACAAATAGTTTCACTACATCTTCTCTGTACCATATCTTACATAACGGTGATGCAAACTTGTACAATATCTTTAGAATGGAAGGTGGGTGAAAAATTTACTCTGGTATGATGTCTAAAAATAGTCAAAAAACTAATCGTAAGATTTGTCTCTGACAAACAGATGCACAGACGGAGAAGCAACTTAAATAAAATCTTGTAAATCGGTACATATTTAAAACAACAGTCATAAGCTGTGTGTTGTGACGAAGTCACTTTTTCTTTCGACAGCTGTGAGCGCCAACATTGACCTTAGAGCTTAACGTATCGGTTTTCGCCGTGTGGTTATTTACATTTCAGTAAAGGTTTGAAATCCGCGCTTGAAGCTCGTTTCTCGAGACACGAGGACGCCAATCAGCGCTCGCGACTTGTCTCTCGAGACACAAGGACGCCAATCAGCGCTCGCAACTAATCTCTCGAGACACGAGGACGCCAATCACGACACGTCTCTGGAATTTCAGGCTGCTGGTCGCTAAGCACCTTACAGAGAGAACTTTCCATTGGAAGTAAAAGCGGACAACTGCACTGAGTGAAAAACGTATAAGAATTACGTATACATTTGTAGAAACATTAAGTGCGCGCAATAAGCAAGTTGCTGTATATTGCTGTCCGTGTGAGAAGTCATATTGTATTTTTACTTCGTGCTTATGGTTAATATAGTAGCTTTAATAAAAATATTATTCCTTGTGCATTCGAGCTGTATGCTTTACATGTCTGTAGCTAAAAGGGAATGAGTATATGTATATTGCCGTGCAGTGCTAGTTGGTATGGAAAGCGCCCTATAGAAGCGAGAGGGGGGAGCTGTTCGGTAGGGCCACGCGCGCGAGAGCCAGGCGAGAGAAGCAGTACCTATGCTATCGTTGAGCTGATCGCACGAGCCGAGAACTCAAGGAGCCGACATGTAGCCGCAGAGAGCAGCAGCGACACGAGTCAACGGCAACCTGCCCGTGCAGCCGACGTCCATCCAGCAGCCACCGGCCTTCCAGCTGACCTGGCCTGCCTGATCAGCCAACGAATTTCCCGCAGCTCACGCTGCCCCAGCAGTCATCCTCGTCAAGGTAGACGGCAGCCGAGACAGCAGCAGCGAGCCCTCGCCGGGACCACCGACACCCGGGAGGGATGGTTAACTTCGATGTATGGTGTACCTCAAAAGTCGACTCGTAGCGGCGTGTGAATTTTGCGAGAGCAAGTTGCACGTGTGTGGGTGCGAGTTTGCGGACGAGAAACGCCGAGTAGGGCTCGAGCGAGAGAGAAAAATCAGGATATCTAGAGTATCGTCGAGAGTCGTGTTTCGCCATTGTTTGTATCGAGGGTTTGTGATCAAGGTGTGCATCGATAAAGAGAGAGAGAGAAAGAGAGAGCGTAGATGATTTTCGAGCCATTGTTTGTCATAATCTCGGGGTGTGTGTGTGTTGAGTGTAATTTGCGTAGTAGTTAAGGAATCGAGTCGGTAATTGAGAGAACTGGGCAAAGAATCACTGTAAAGCAAATAAAGTGTCGAATATTGTCGAGAGTTTAAGTTCAGTATTTCGCGTGTATGATTTTCTTGGTAGTTTTCTTTAGGAGATGCTCTTTTCCCGAAGGGCAGCCAGCAGCAAAATCCCCTTTTGTTTTCAGAATTCCAGTGGCAGAGGGACGAGTTGAAGCAAGGGGTAAAGTCGTTTCTTTGTTGACGGGGTATCCGGGATGGCCTGCGATAGAGCGCTACCTACGCGCCGGGCTAGTTCAATGCAACGTCACAGTGTAATTAATAAATATTTTTTACTGAACGATTTTAGTGTATACTAAAAAAAAGTTCTGTTTTTTTTTCTTGCAAAGTGTGGTATAAGGGATACAATCTACCTTTTCATGATAACATTTTTTTTTTTATTTAAGGTCAATTAAGCATTCTGGGCAGTACATAGGGAGAAGAAACATTGTGATTAACGTACTAAATAAATTCGAGATATCCAAAAGATCAGAGGGCTTGGAAAAATAAATGACAGCACATTATCCTGTCCACAGTTCAGTCTACGGAATTTTCATTTTCTGCCTGATTTATATGATTGTCCAATTCAATACACTTTTACGAAAGGTAGAAAAAAAATAGAATAAATTTTTAATTTCCTATAAAAACTTTTTACTTTCGTTGTAATAACTTATGTAGGAAACATTCACGCAGCTTTAAAAGACTGTTACGTCGGAAGGACGCAACTAGGGTTTTATTAATTTTAGGCCTAAGCTTTTGCTTAATAGCCTGGGTGCCGATTCGGTGATTAAAATTTTAGACGTTATAGAACAGTTGCCTGTGCTAGAAAGAAATATACCCAAAAGCACAAGTTCCTGCTATATATTCGGACTAACGATCTTGCGCATCCGTACACGATTCGTTAGTCTGAATAAAAAGGCAAATGGTTATACGGCGTAACACCTGTTGGGAATCCGTCCCCGAAGGTGCTGTCCCGTGTAAATTTTCCGACCGCGCCTGATCTGATTAAGGTAAAGCTAAGCGTTTTATTAATTTGAGACGTAACTTATTTGAGACGAAACTTACTTTTATTTATTTGAACGGATACAAATCTTGTCAGCAAGAAAAGGGGGCGCGAAAGCTCTGTGCGGAATCGTCTCGGCAGAGTCTGGACCTTAAACTGACTGTGCAGCAAGTCTGCTTGAGCTTGGGCGGTCGACTTGCATATATACTAATTTGGGTAATGACATGCTAACAAGGATGCAAGAGAGCTGGGTGAGAATATTCTGGAAGGTTCTAATGTCTTATGGTCAAATAGTGTACTTCCTGTTGTCTTCCGTTCGTATCTCGGCCAATCACAGTAGCCACACGTATATTCATAATTTTATGTCCGGCTCTCTTGCAGTAGAAAGAGGGAAGGAATTTCTTCGTCATTCCTATCGCCTTCCGTCTTTCCT
>JAPYYV010012760.1:0-12600 GCA_030522625.1 Copidosoma aretas | reverse complement strand
TTTCAACTTGGACGATATTTAATTTCGAAATAGTGTAAAATATCGTCGGATTGTAGAAACTTTGTTCCAGACATTTAATGAAAAGTATGGATAGAAACGCGATTAACACAATATTCGTATACTTACGAGTACAATCAACTTTTGTATCCGAAACACCACATTCATGCAAAGGTAACACTTGTTTTGTGCAGTTCTCTGAAAGACGGTCACATTAAAGTTGCATAAGACTCGTCTATTTTCAAGATATTAAGATGAAGAACGTCGAATCGTCAAAATTAAAATAAAAGTCATGCTTTGAAATTATACATCGTTCGTTGTACAATTATTCTTAAAATCCAATTTTGAGACCCGACGTTCTTCCAATGGGCAAACAATATTAAGTATATGATTATTATATTCTGTTTATGTGTGTTCACAAGTTAAAATACACAAAGTCGAAATTTCAAACCCTCCGATTTTATTGTACTTTGTCAAGGATAAAATTTATCCTTTCGAACAAAGAAATCTTATAAATGCACACTAGACAGTAATTCCAAATTCACTTGGGTAAATAGCAAAATAACCAGCGTACAGTGGCCGATGAAAAATATTTGTATCGAAACCACCGAGCAGTCGCGAAGAAACCCCACGAGAGCGCGGAAATCTTGACAAACCTTCGACATAATGGCAAAAGTAAACTCGCGAGTCAACTTATGCCAGACTTCTGTTACGTAACGCGTATAAGTGCCGCGATCGATCGGTGAAAAGAGACTTGCGACCGTCCACTTCTATACCCATCATTATCTATCGGTGATTGCATGTAAGGTTGACGCGGTTGTTGATGCACGCTGTGTTATTATGATAATCGGAAAATTCTCTCAGCTCATTGAACCGTTAATCAGAACACCGTGATGACGTTGGTAGTTTCTTTAGACCAGTTGCACGTTTGAATATGATGAAACTAGAAAAAGGCCGTGGGTGAAGCAAGCATTTTTAATTGTTTGTTAAATCATACTTTGGCTCGAGTACATTACAGCGTATCGTGCTATATAATGTTTTACAATTTCTAACAATTGGTTTACCACTGCGATTGAAAAGTACTTGATGTCTTGAATTTTCATGTTCGTAACTCGATGATAGCAAGGAATGGGTAAAACCAGTTTAGAGACTAGTTTGAAAAAATAGAAAATTGACACTTTTAATACAGTTGTTCAGCGAAAAATTGCAAACCAAAATTTTATTCGTTACTCGGGGCTAATCATACTTGGACGCAAATAAAATGAATCCAATCCTTGATGCTTTCATGGATAGCGATCGAGCTAATAGTCACTTTCATCAATTTGAGCTTAGCAACAGAAAAAATTAAGAAAATCATCACCAACTAACCCACAATCGAGCTACTGGATGACAGTTCTGACATCCTTTGTTTTTTCGCCACTTTGGTAAATCCGAAGATTTAAAGCTCAGACCACATACATAAGAACACGCAGCGCAGGCCCGTGAACACGCGCAAGGCCTCTTTTCGCAAAAGAAGTAGAGGAAAGGAAAAAAAAAAAAAAACACGCAATATTAGCATTGAATCCTCACCTCTTGCGCAAAACACCATCGGGAGGAAGCGAAGAAAATAAAAGAGCCGATGTAAGCGCGAATAATAAACGACTCTCCCTGGAGAGGTACTGTACGTATACGGTGTGTATACACGCGTATATACACACGCGTGTGCATGTATATGCTCATGAATTCGCGTATTACGCGAGAAAGCGAGCCTACGTGCATTGCGCAACTCGTCATGGAAGTACGAGCGCAGCTCTGCATTTAGTTAACTTGCACCACCATATATATGTATGTTTACGCCTTACACGCGTGTGGGCCAGTATTATGCTTGTGGTTTTATGGTGTCCAAGTTTTTTATTAGAGCTTCGTGCAGGTATGAGTCGAGATCGGAAGAAAATTGGAAAAGTGGTCTTGACACTTTTGATTCTTTCTGCTATGGATGGAGATCAACAAAATAATATTTTTTTCCAAAAAATGTTGAAAAATAAGTTAAATATGGTTCGTTAGTGTCCGATTTGTTTCGAGCTTCTCTTTGACAAATTCAAAATTTCGTACTGTTTATTACGCAATGAAACGCCTACCGTGCACTATTTTTGCAAAACGATTACTTTCACAGCCAAATTGCTTGGACAAGTTAGTTTTCGTTTCGAAATTTACGTCTTTTTTCCGTGCTATTGCATACATAATAGCTCAAATCTGAATTTTGATATTATTAATGAAGCATTGGTTGAAAAAATAATCTTCCAGTGACTTCATTTAATTTTTGTGTTATGCTTGTCGCGAAAGACTGGTGCGCCCGCAGTGCTGGTCAAAAATAATTACTCCTCTACCAATTCCGTTGCATTAGAAATTGTGTCGATACTAAGTACAGTAAAACGCTGCGCATTAGATTCGGATGGTAATTAGGTTGAAGAAATTTAGGTTGAACTGCGCTCATTATTTTTTCTCTAATGACGAAAAAACAAACTATTTCCAGCTCCCAGTGTTTTTTAAGAGCTCGATACGTATCTCAAAATAAATTTTTTTTTTTTATCCTTATTTTTTCTAATACCAATAGAAATGATCATGTACACGCGTGCGCCCACCATTGCAACAGCCCGAGCGAAAACAAATCAATGCGTAGTTACGTGACTTCTTTTCCTAAACTTTTGACGTTACAAATGATACAATATATTCCAAAAGTCCAAATATTTGGCTCTAAAATCATTGGAACGTTACATAAAAGTTTGTAGATTAATCTGTACTTTTTAACTGCAACACCTACTGCAATTTCTGCTAAGAAATCACGAATATAAGTAAATAAAATTTTGACATGAAAAAATCAATACATTTTTACTGTGGGTTATCATAGTGTGCATCATGCAGTATAAAAGTTAATATTTGTTATGGAAAGATTGTAGAAAAAATAAAATTACCACTCTTGTTAATATAACAGAAATATTAATTGGATTGTAAGCGGTTAATAGTTGAGTCCAAAATTTTCCCCACTGCTCTAATAAGTCACCAATATTATTCGAAAGTTTTTTTATTTTCTTTCATTGGGGACTGACACTATAATTATGCTCATTGAATACATAGTAACATTATCTTTTTTGTCGATAACGATGCATAAATATCGTATGAACATGTAGCGCTTTTTAAACCCGTTCGCGGTGAAATCTGTTTCGTTGACCATACTTTTTAGTCAATCCAACTATTTTTTTTCCCGTCAATTCATATAAATTATATGTAAAGATATATCCTAATAAATTTTACCTATTCACGAGCATGATATAATTTCGCATATGTTTTTTATACAGCCACTGCAGTACTGCATATAATATCATAGCACAAGTACACAATGCATTCTATACGAGTATAATATACTATGCACGCGATATGTATCCACAACGATTTTTCCGCGCACGACTTCCCGGGTCAGCGTATGTATCTGCGGAAATTGAGCATCTCCGCGAGACGAGAAGCATCCAGGGATTGCAGAAAAAGCAAGAGAATGAAAGGTGCAGCGAGGAGGGGCCGCGGGGGAGGGGGCCGACAAAATCGGTGAAAGTAGCGGCCGGATATTCGCCACGGCAATTGTCAACCGGACGGGAATCGGACCGAATCATCGGGCAATTTCCTGCTTTTTCCTCTTTGTCTTTGCTCTCACGGGCTGGCGCCTCTTTTGTGCGCGCGCGCGCGCGCGTATGCATTTGCGTTTGAGGATTTTTCGTCGATTCGACTTGGTTTTCACATAAAGCGAGAAGACATGAAAAAACGTTGCGGGGCCGATATTTTATGCGTTCAATCGCATCGACCGGTTTTTTTAGTTGCTCATTTTTGTCAACCTTCAGCGATTCAAGGCATTTTATTAGTTTAGCGGGTGCAATAAGATGTATTTTATTAATTACGAGCTATATGATTGTGTGAACGTAGAGATTCAATTGTTTGCTCAACTGTTTACAATATTCAAACAGCGAAATAGGTTTTCTAATCATTGCAATGTACAAAAATAGTGAATAGTCATACGTACTATTTATTTGGGTACAATGAATATGACCGGTAAAATAGCCAGTAAGTCTATTTAAAAGTTCTGGGAATTATTAGAGGGACATTTAGATGATACATCCGATGGCAAAAAATCAGATCAGGTTATTGGACAGATCTCGTGTACAAACACTTATGCAGTTTATATTCACAATTTTATTAAAATATCAAATACAGTACTTATTTATGAACAGTTTGTAATCATCTATAAATAATTAAGCCTATTTATACATAAATGTTATTGTTTATTGCCTAGGACTCAATGTGCTGAGTGTGTCGTATTGAAATTGGTGTTACGTGTGCCGTTGATTCTATTATGTTATTGCGAATGTTTTCAAGTGGTCAAAATATTAAGTACAAAATTACTCTTTTTGGTAGAATGAACGGTGGATGGACAATTTTCACAATCCATGTTTCCCAAAGAACAATTTTTCCATCACACATTTTTCCCAAAAATAATTTTCTCAATCATTCATTTTTTCTTAAAATTAAAAAATATCTTCAGAATTAGTTCACATACCATTTATTTCATTTAATTCAGAATTTAACAAAATAGCCAATGGTTTTCAAATATTTAACGATATCTTTCGTATGTGCATATTTATAGTAATCAAACACAATAGCGAGCATGCGTTCTGCTCTTTCTCTCCTGGTTTTGTCGATACTCAAAAATACGAGTTTTGGGATAAGTCCCGTATGTGGGAAAACTGTGCTTTGGGAACAACGTCCATCGGGAAAAATGTCCTTTGAGAAAAATGGATTGGAAAACACTTAATGCGGAAGAACCGCAGTAGACAATGTAATGTTCATTTAATTTTTTTACGTTGAAAAGTATGTGAAGAAAACTTATTTTCACTTCAACAGTAATGTGAATTTGGTGACGTATGGTGATAATCTAGTAATATATAGGAAGTATTGATAGAAAAGGATAGGATATAAAATATAGGAAAATATGTGGAAGAGGGTAAAGATAGAGACTACGAAGAAGAGCCCATGTGCACATTAAATACTGAGATAAGAATAACTCATTAAGTTATGATTAATAAGTTAAAAAGTGTAATTAAAGAAAAGATTGAAGAATAAACTTTGATTGTCGTTTCTTTCTTCACATGTGAGATATTATATATAGCGTAAATAATTTGTAAAATAATAAAATTCAAAACTTTGTTCACAGAGAAACAAATTTAGTTCTATTCTTTGAAATTCCATATTAAAATTATTGTCTTATAAGCATTTTATTAAGGAGTTACAGTTCAGATTTCAGTTCAGTTTACATCTCATATTGTCTCATGTAACCATCGTAATTTTTTTAGGATAAAAACGATCTAATACAAAGTGCAACTACACGCATTTTTAAACTAATGCGTCAAACAATTTTTTATCATCATATTTTCGTCATAAAAAAAATAGATAGGATTTTTATTTTCGGCTATCCAGTGGCACCAAAATTTTCATAGTAAAATGCGATCAACAAAGATTGTGACAATAGATATTTTTATACATTACATTGAGAATGACAAGATTTTTTTTTATTAAATGTATACTATCAACTGTAATGTTTACTTATACAGATTGTGCATACAAACTGCTGTATATTTTTAAAACTCATCCGTGTGATCTAATAAATTTTAATCAGTCTTATTTACCTCTCTATGATATGTATATAAATATTATAGTTTGTTTGTTATAAATACAAGTTTTAATAGTTTTTTATACTTACTTTATTCTTTATTATTCTCATTTTGAACATTTTTCAGAATTCCTTATCGTAATTAAAAAATTTGTTTAAAAGCAAAGACTTTAAATACGTATTAGGTATGAAAAAATTTTGTTTAAATAGTCTTTAAATCTATGTGGTCTTCATAATTTTTATAATATACACATCATCAGTGCACTATTGCATAAAATCAGAAAATTGTTGATAATACTTAGAATTTTAAAATTTAGTGAGTTTATTCCTCACGAAAAATTAACATGATTGGCACGTATAATAATTTCCTGAGAGATTTATGTATGTCCTGCTGGAATCCAGCTTGGACCATTTTTAATTGCTGCTGGAATCTTAAAGTAAATTTCGGCCAGATTCTGACTGGTATACCGGTGAATATACAGTTAGCCATGATCAAGTTTTTAAAATTTCAACGATGCTTTCTTTGACTATTTTTGTATATGTGATGTTGACTGAATAAAGTCCTTAAATTTACTAATTAATTAGCCAAACCGTCTAATTTTAAATACAGTTGCCCCCCCCCCCCGCCCAAAAAAAAAACACAATATTATGCATAACAAATTATAAGTTGGTGATTAATACACTGGAACATTATTTAACTAATTTTTCATAAACTAACAGTGTTTCAATGAGAATTACCATATTATCGATATGTAAACAAATCGACGTTCGGTATTTGATTTGTGCATGTCTACTAAAAAACACGTACCATGAAACCTTGTACCCCAAGACTTGAGACCCTAAGTCTCATGAATATCCTCTTGCGACTGGAGAAGTTCATTATTGACAAAAACGCAACAAAAAATATAAAACTCAAATGATTTCTCAATAAAGTGATAAATGTTAAAAAGTATGATCAATAAGGTTCGATACGTATTAGAATCCATGCTGAACCTCAGTTTTTAGCAAGAAAAACGCAAAATCACGGAATCCAAAGTTTTACTATTTAGAGTTGGGGCTGGTACCTTTTGATAATCACACAATAATAAGTTAAACAGGGTCTCACGTTCAACTATATTTTAAAACTTTAAAAGAGGAACTTTTACCTTAGTGTACCTTAGTAGCCTACTAATACTTGATAAAATACGCTGGAATATTAAAAAGATTCAAAATATCGTTTTTACATTCTTAATCATCATACTTACTAATGACTAAGAGATGGATGTCTGTTGCGTGCGCATAAATTTAGAAAATGTGTGAGAAATAGATAATTAAACGTATACACTAACCAAGAAAATGGAAAAAAAACATTTATTCTTGTTTAGACCTGCACCACTGTACAGATAAATAAATATACTATATAGCTAATTTTTTAACCATTAAAAAATTCTGAAGGAAGTTTAGGGTGATTGTAGTAAGACCATGATGGAAGCAATGACTTAAATCAGTATAAAGAATGATATTTCTACACCATTTCTTGAAAACTGTAAATTTTAAATGAAAAATGATATGCGTGATTTGAAACGCTCAGTCAACATTTGCAGAAATTTATACTTGAGAATGCTTATAGTTTTTTTTTTTTAATACTACTTTATTTTTACATGAGATTCTATTTAAAGCATCAGAAGTATCTTTATTTAAACTTTGGAACAAAAAATCAGTAGCCCGATACTCCAGAAAACATCTCAAAAATATCATTAGAATTGGAAACTTAAAAGTTCGACTATGTACAATAACATTTATAGTACGTGTTAAAAATCAGTTCGCATATAGAATGTCGTGAACACGTTTTTTTTTAAGCTCAGTCAGTTAAGTCGAAAGTTTAAAGCAGATAGCCTTTCGGTACTCAGAAACAATGACGCTACACATACCTAAAATTTATCCTGTGTGTGATAATTTTTAGAGAGCTATTTAGGCACTGCTTACGCGTAACACATTTGGATTCCGGTATTAAATAGTATTCAATAGTATTCAATAGTTTATAAATTAATTGGACATGTAGTACTGTAGTATACATACAGTAGTCTGCAGGTTTACATAGTTGAACAATCAGTGCAATCCAGCAATTTCTAAATAAAAGCTAAATCATACGAATTATATGCCTTTGCTTTTTCATTACGAGGTATAGAAAATAGTCGATTTAAATAAAGTAAACTGTAACAAGGTCATAGTTTTTGAATAATTTAATCGTATCAATAGCTATCATAATACAAATATTTTTTAGATTTTTTTATTTGCTACTTGACAAAATTTTTCTGATTAAGGAATCATCTTTCATTTAGGAGCATTATTAAATATAATGTTGGCCAGAATGAACTGTAATGTGTAATGTATCTACGTGGATTTTGATGAATCTTGAAAACATGAGGTATGCTATTAGACTATAATGTACAAATTATTTTAAGCAGACCTTACACTTAATCATTGTTTAGTTTTGCAAGTTGGTGTTAAAAATATGGATGGTAATGCATTGTTTTGTATGCCTTGCAAAAATTATTGGACTGTAAAATAATAGTGTACAGTAAAAAAAATGAATGCCACATAACAATGGTGTTTAAAAAAAATTTTCAGATGAAAAAAATAAACGTGAACTCAGAACTATACGCGTACGTTTTGATGACGTGCACAACTATTACTTACGAAAACTTTCCGTAAAACTTGTCTTCGAGAGGTGCTTTAATGTTGAGGGCCAGGACAATTGGCGTTTATATGATTATCGAGATTATTACCATCGAGGAATCTTTCCGCACAAAAAGGACATTCGAAGGGTTTTTCGTCCTTGTGAATTCGCTTGTGTACTTTTAGAGCGTTGGCCGAGGTGCAAAGTTTTTCGCATGATGGACACGTATGAGAAACTCTTGCAGGATTTTGGCCTGGATTGGATCCTTGGCTGTTGTTACTGAAACCTTGACTTTCGCCATTGTAATCTTGATTTTCGCTATTGGAGTTTTGCTCGGGGATCTCGGACATATTTCTGTTTGATGTATGTTACAAATCGTGGACCAGTTGCAATTCTGTGGATGTAGCAGTAATTATTTATTAGTTATTCGTATGTTAAGGTAAATACACAAATACATACTGACGCAAATGAAGTAAAATGCATTGGATTTCATGTGAAAACAAAAACTAATCAATGTTGTAAAGAATTCTTACGAAAGAAAGAAAACATCTAAATTTTAAAACAAAAACTCACCTTTATTCTGCAGCTAACTAAGCAACACTGGATGACCGAAAAAACTACTGTAGTCGAGCTTACATATTTCGGAAGCAAAATCACTAAAGATAAAAATAGCTTGTACATTGGTATATTAAATACGCTAATGGCTAAATAATGGTTCTTTGTTGTGAGCGCGTTAACTTAGAAAGTATTCTAGAAGTGTAGGCCCGGTTTGAGGTGGGGCTAGTGCTGGTCGTAGCCCCGTGTCTCGGAATATTAGGAGGCTTCTGTTCTATAAAAAAATGTCCGAACCATTCGATAAAAATCTAAATATAATTTATCGTTTCTAAATTATTTGATGATCCAATTGTACTGAACGTATTACAGCCACATAATCTGAACAGGCAGATTGATTTTTAACGTAAATAAAATAAATACTAGTCACACAAATTATATTAGAATGCAATACTGAAAAGTGAAAATCCACCTAAACATCCCTACATGGTTATAATCGTATGTATCGATTAAGCGATTGATGGGCAATTGATTTTAATGATATGACACAAGATTTTGCACGATGGAAATTAAAAAATAATATTTGTATGAAAAGAAAGAAATGAAAATATTTATTAAAATTTTTTCTGTATATTTAATAGAATTGTTTTATTAATTCATGTACTGATTGTCTACAGTTTTCGTAGGTATCTACTCAATTGTTAATCGTTTCAGATAAACTAATTTTTATAAAATAAAAAAAGGGCTCTATGACGTAGATATACCGGGGCCCCTGAAATTTTTCATCCGGTCCTGCGGAGGTTCATTGTAGTACAGTCATGAGTCAATCTGAGTGCATCTCTCCTAAAAGAATCAGTTATACGTGACTGTCGGCAGAATAACTCTTGATCTGATTGGTGGAGACTAGCTGAGAGCGGGTAAATTTAAAAATAAGATTTTGAAAAATTGAATTGAAAGTAATTTAAATTTAAAAAAATGAATATTAACTGTTATAAAATAGCTAATCATTTTATTTTTCTTTAAAGATAATGGCATTTAATCTTTGGTTAACAGATGGGGGTTGTCCCGAAGCGTGCAGGGGGCGGAGCCCCCTAGTGCTCAATAAAATAATAGACCAAACATATCACAGTGAGCTCGTACAGTCGTGTAACTAGATCGGTGACAACAGCTTTGGTAATGGGGTCGTCAGAAAAAGGGAAAAAAAAAAAAAAAGAAAAAAAAAAAAAAAAAAAAAAAAAAAAAAAAAAAAAAAAAAAAAAAAAAAAGAGGCTAGTGCCGAGATCTGAATTTTATGATACCAAATACTTATTGTGTTCTATAGGATCTCTGGTATAAGAAAAACTGTTATCACATTGGGCCGCAGTGCAGTGTAAATTTTTCTACCATAGGATATATATATATATATATATTATGTTAACTTAATTAAATTAACATACAATATTGTGTCTATCTTTACCACGAATTAAGGAAGTATACATTCTTCATTAAAAATCGAGAAAGTAAGTATCTTTTTTAAATCCAAAACTAATAAAATTAGGGTGGGACCATGTTTGGATGTAGAACGCATGGCATGTTGTACTATTAATTTACTTCTTTTTATTGTTTTCCAAGTTTCTTATTAAACGAGAACATTTAACAACTACATGTCCGTAATTAAGAAAGCTCGCTTTCGAAATTTATCGGAACAGATATATTTTATAAAGGTCGGAGCAAAAAGTCGCTTTTACAACTAACGCAGAGAGCTCGATGTTTAATTGTAGCACGTGGCCGTCATGAGTTGGAATTGAATTGTTTAGTGAATAGTATTAGGCAAAAACATGGTTGAATAAATAATTGAAATACTATAAAATATGGCATGAAAACCAAATTTCCAGCAACATTCGCTACGTAAGAATAACAATCACTTGATGTGACGATTTTCTTCACTGGATTCATGATGTGCTTTATATTTTGTTAAAGGTTGATTGGGTTTCTTTTTCCTCTAAAAATTGATTTTTATACAAAATCTGTTACATTGGTATAAAGTGTTACACTGCATATGTACTGACAACAAATTTTATTAAATACACAGTTTAGACAAAATTACTTGTGAATTATTTTTTGTAGTCAACATGATGAAATAAAACAGATTCCACCTCGAACGGGTTCGAAAAGCGCTACATGTGCATACGATATTTATGCATCGTTATCGGCTAAAAAGAAAATATTACGATTTATTCAATAGGCATGATTATAGTATGCGTCTCAAATGTAAGAAAATAAAAAAACAATGAACCAAACTTATAAATGATATTAGTCCTTAAATTTTATCCTTGGCAGAGTTTAATGAAATCGGATGGTTTGAAATTGTGAGTTTTGGGTATTTTAATTTGTACATATAAAAACAGAATATAATAATCATGCGTTAAATATTGTTCGTCGAGTGGAAGAACATCGCATCTCAACAATTAATTAGATTATCATTTTTTTGAACGGGGAATATTTAAAAACCTGGTTTATAAAGATCTTTAAAATTAATTTAAAATCCTAAATAAGGTACATAACTATATTTTCATTCTTTTACAACTACAAACATAAGAAAATAACATTTTCATCCCTGAATGATAAAAATATGACAATGGATGCCCGAAATATGACTAAGATTTGAAAAAAGTTATAGTATTTATTAATTAATAATAAAAATGAATGAAATATGAAAGAAAAATTATTCAAAATGAATAATACAGATGCATCTACCATATATAAGATATGATAACACGGGAAACCAAATTAGAAAAATTTTAAGTTAAAAAAAGCAGAAAACGGTTATTTTGCCGTAATAAATCATCAAAGCAACATTAATAAGATATAAAACTAGAATTTTTTTCCTAGCCACTATGATGATAAAAAAAAAACAGGTAACGTTCTGCATGATAAGTTCTTCAAATATGACTGACTTTTCATAATAATTAAAAAATTTCTGTGATAAAATGAAACGACATAACGTAGGAAGGTGATCTCATATGGCAAATAAAGCAGTTTTGATGATTTATAAGATATAACTATTCAGAAAATAAAATTAAAATTTTTTAATCTCTAAAATAGCAAACAACCGCTTTTGGACATGAAAAATAGTCATACCGACCTTGATAAGGTATACAAATTCAATTATGTTTCCAGAGCCCTTCTAAAGTCCTAACGATCTCTAGATAAAGATATAAAACCAAACATTTTAAGCCCTGGATCATCGAAAGCAGCCGGGGATTTCATGAGATATGACTGATTACATGCATACACGCACACATACAGACATTTGAAAAAAAATTTCATTCCAAACACCATATAATTTTTGAGATACGACATTTTCAAAATAAAATTCAGAGGTACGACGTTGGTTTACTCAATAAACGATGCATAATTAATGTAGAGATAATATTTTTTTCAATTTATTTGATTCTACGTTTTTCATCTCGATATCTTAAAAATACATACATTTTATGCAACTCTAATGTCACCGCTCGGTCAGAGAACTACACAAAATAAGTGTTATCTTTGCACGAATGTGGTGTTTCAAATACAAAAGTTGATTGTGCTCATAAGTATACGAATATTGTGTTAATCACGTTTCTATCCATACTTTTCATTAAATGTCTGGAACAAAGTTTCTACAATCCGACGATATTTTACACTATTTCGAAATTAAATATCGTCCAAGTTGAAA
>JAPYYV010012759.1:0-35858 GCA_030522625.1 Copidosoma aretas | reverse complement strand
TTTTTTTCCTTTTTTTCGACTCACGCTTCGCCAATTCCCATTGGAGCTTTTTCACCGGCTAGTGCGTCGTGTTTATACCCATATGGGTATATATGTCCCTCTGCTATGTACGAATGTATCTGTATTTGTCTGCGTCCGTATATCTCGTAAGAGGAAAAGGGACAGGGGAGGGGGGAGGAGGGGATGGGAAGGACATGTTCATCCATCTGCCTCCAGAACATTATCCACTTGTACCTTCACCGGTGGTGGTAGGGGGCAAGAGAGGGGGGGGGAGGGGCACACACTTGTGCGTACAGTGCGTGTGTTCGACTGAATTTGTGGAATGGCACTGCCGGCCATCTGTTCTCAAGCTGCGTATGTATGCGAGAGTACCCTCGTGCAGGACGACGGAGCAGTTTCCACTCTGAATCCGCTGTAGGTTATACGCCTATATGTGTATGTATAATGTATACCTGTCCAAGCACAGCCTCGAACTACAACAATGCTTGCGTATAGGCCTCTGTGTACACACCCGTACAGCGCGAGTTAGCGTATAGGTGGACGAGGCAGGATCGATACCTGAACCCCTTTTTTGGCCCTCGCAGTCGATTTTGCGCTGCTGCTTCGCGATTATCTTGACATTTCGCCCCCCCCCCCCCCCCCCCATCCTTGCGCTGGTATAAATTTGCGCTACTATTAGTCGTTGGAGGAGGAGTAGAGTGGAGGATCGGGGAGCTTTGGAGAGCCGAAAAACGAAACGTATAATGCACGGGGAGGCATGCTGATTCCGAGGGGGCTGGATTAGAGAGAGCTACCGGGACGATGAAAAATGACGGGGCAGAGTCAACGTGTTGACCGCTGGTCTGTGGAGTCTGAAAGAATAGTAGCGATGAGCTATTGTTCTGTAACGCCAAGCTTACTTTCCCCGTCATGAATCAAACGGCGGAGTGATCCCTGCGTGGATTCACGGGGTCGTTTGACAAAATGTATTATTAATTCTGGCGGATAATTTTTCACCATTTCACGTGCTCTTCGAAGAGCACTGTCGAAGTAAGAGGATAGAAAGAGATAGTGCTTTTTTAAATATTTTCTCGTGTGTATCTCTATGCTTTTTATTAATTATTCCAGCTGAATGAGGGAAATCCATGAGTGTCGATCTTTTGAAACTAAAAATAATAATTTTGCAAGCCAGCGTTGTACGGATTGAATCGTTGAAGGCCGTATCATTAGGATCGAGCCAGGAGCCACTCGATCGGCATTCCTGCGTGAAAATTTAATCGCGCGTGGAAAGAAAAGTTGTCCAAGCCAAAACGAAGGGCAGCAATTTCAGAGCTAAAAGTTTGCCGAAAGTAGAAGAAATCTCTTCCCACGTATACATAATATATATGTACAGAGAGGAGAGCAGGATCGGGTCGTGCGTAAAGTTTAGCTCGTAGAATATTTAAATGAGGTACGGTGAAAAATTTGCCTGCCACCACCACCGTCGCTGCCGATAGCTCGATAAATCGAAGGGGCGGAGGAACCCGGAGAACTTACGAGACTGCACTTGGCGATTAAAAAAGTGGAAACGCGGAGCGAGACAGAAGATGGAGGGAGAGTCACGAAACAGGCGGGCACGAGAGTATTCCTGCGCAGCGCGGGGGGAGGGAATTTTTCAAAAAATCGTGGGAAAAAAAAACGGGTCGAGAAGGCTCAAAGGGCCGGTGACATTTAATCAGGTCTTTCGCCCGCTCTGCTCTACTTACGCGTGCGCGCACGGGGCCTCGGCTAATTTTGGTTCTACTAATCGTCGTTATTCTGCCGTGGGAGCGCCGCAACGGCGGAACCTCATTTTTTCCAGACAAAGAGCGCCTGGAGCTACCTCCCGTGCTCCGGGAGATTATACGTACGTCCCTGGGGGTAGGAATTAGGCATCTGCCGGTACTCAAACGAGATTCACGCGAATTACGTCATTTTTCCGCTCCCTCTTCTTCCCGCGGCGAATAAAAATCCCGCTTGTCGAGAGAGAGAGAGAGAGAGAGAGAGCGTGGAAAATTGAGCGAAACGACGTAGATTATACGCTTGTTACTTACCAACAATTTTCATTGCAAAATCAAAAATATTACGTCTCATCGTTCGCGATCGTTTTGACTCATGCGCGTGCCGTGCGATTTTGGTAATGCTGCATGAAATAACAAGTCTGAAAAATGTAAGGGCGTTGCGCCGCGGCATTTTGCAAGGCAAGCACACTGCAGTCGGGAAAACCCCTGTTTCGTCGGTGCTTTTATCCCCTTTCGCCTCGCGCAGGGAGACAGTTATTTTCACGCTTAGCTAAATCCTCGTATTCGCTGCACCCCGGTATTTTCCCTTTTCAAATAAAAATTTGCCCTTCCTGCGATGATCGAAATCATCGGTTTGTCGTTCGAACGAAATGCGATGAATAATCATTTCTCGGCTCGGTGGATTTATTCGAAAAATAGCATGGAAAGATAGCATGGAGTGTGAGTTGTGAGACTAGGCCTAATTACAGCAGATGATCCGAGCGCTGCTTCTGCCACTTGGCGATAATCTGCATGATTTCAATAAAAAAAAATGTATAAAAATATTTGCAATCAGCTTATGTATCGTGTAAACGCTGTGCATAAGCTCAACTTTATGGGCGTACCAAAATTTAACACTACAGTTTGCATGATAGCCGCAAGACTTATTCTAAAAATTGAAATATGTGTATTTTTTTATTACTATTATTATTATTATTATGTTTTAATATAACTTATAGACGTATTTGATTAGAGTTAAAAGCAGATTCGAGTGTTATTTTTCCCGGAGGCCGCAGAATCTCTTCTCTACCACCCTTTTCGGAACTAATAAACTTATCTCCTTTTTTATGTAGATGTGCCACTTCAGTAATCATATTACCGACATAACGAAATTACTTAAAAATATAAAGTAAAAAATATTTATCATTACATATTTGATTGGTGGATGTTTTTATTGCTTTGAAATAATTTTCCGTTATTCGGCCAACACAAAAACATTCATATCCAGATTGTTTTTATAACGATAAGTAAATCGATGGAAACTTTATTAATTTAGGTAGCAAAAGTAAATTTTAAAAAAATAACACATCTACAGCAAATTGACTTATTTTACTCTTTTCTTTTATGTGCAAACTGTAATAAATTTCTACCTCCACGACACCACAGCGTTGCTAAATTCACACACGCACCGAAGAGGTAGATTTCGGCTGGATTAGAATCCATAGCACCGTCGATATGTCGAGACCGCGGACTTTGCTCTAACCGACCGCGCTACCAAGCTCGGCGCTTTACCAATCATTACAAAACAAAAGCCTCAATAATTTTACACTAACGTATTAGAAATATGTGAATACACGTATGTTTATACATATAAGATATATTTTTCAGCTCTAAGTTTTCCTATTTATTGTAAATTAACGTAAGTAATCGTCGCACAGATCATTTATTCATCATAAAATTCGTAAAATGCTCATTCACTCACTTTCATAACAATAACTTTGATAAAGAATTTAAAAAATTTTGATTTTTAATAGACTTTCTAACCTGGGCACACCATTTCCTTCATCTCATGATAGAACCAACCCAAGTATAATTGAGAAATATGACAAGATACTATATTATATATGTGTAATAATAACGCATACGTGCGCATCCTTCGATACCTCCTATCCTGATCAAATACGCGCCCATTGAAAGAATAGAAAAAAAGAACCTACAAATACACATGTATGAACAGTTCCACGTTTGTTGTACACTTAGGAGTCCCCAGTTTTTTGAAAAAAGTAAAATTCAAGGCACAACCATAGGATACGGTTTTTTTTCTTCCTCACTCATTCAGAAACACGACAAAATTCGTGAACACGCAAAAAGTAGAGGAAGACTAACTTTTTTTTTAGCTTTTTCGTAAAAATTGCGCAAAAGTACGAAAAAATTTGATTAATAAAAAAAAGGGTGAACTCTTTAGCTCACAACTTTTTTTTCTACATAAGCTATCAAAATTCTGTAGAAAGCGATTGGCTTCGGATTCAAGAAAGCAATTGTAGCCGATTTCTGAAAAAATTCCTTTAAACCACCGTAACTGCTAACCATAATATTGTTTACTTTATCACAGCTTGAATCAGCCGTAACTTTTGACTAAATAAATCATAATTCTGTCGGTTTTTGGGTAAAATTATTCAAAATTCCTACGAACTCACTTCCTGAAATATTTTAACTCTACAGGGATAACAGTATATACTGCGAGTCAATATCATTGATAAATTGTACTGCTACTGTCTGTCTAACTTCTTGCCTGAACAAACTTGTTGCACGAACTATTGAAAATTAATGGACTATCTTGGCGACGAATAGCCATGAGAATTTCGAGCCGCAGTTATGAGCCTCGATAGCAGGAGAGTCAGTACTCGCCTGGGAGCAACAGCGGATCTCGGTATTTTCCTCCGTATGAATATACACGATCAGAATGGAGTATACAGTCGATCCAACCCATCGACATACATTTATGCCAATGGAAGGGTAGTCCGATCGAGCTCTGGAGAGGGAGGAATGAAGGTGAAGTTATGGCAGTAGATCAGCGCGGTGTTTCCATGTGTACGTTACGTTATAAAGGTCCACCACAGGCCCACACTTCTCAATCTTTTTCGAGCACGTATATTTTTCTTCCATCCCTTGGATCCCCGCGCACAAATTTGCGCATCCGTACGTTTTTGCGCGCCTCTAACTTTCGCGCAAAACCCGCTTAGCCCGGAGCTAAATTAAATGCACGCATTCCGAGTTTTTCCCGATAAGCAAAGCCCCGCGAGCGCAGTAAATTCTACGTGTGATGTACACACGCGCTCTTGATTCCACGTCGCGTCCAAGTACTTGTATTTATGGCAAGTAGTTCGCGTACACGTCCGTTTTTACGATCTGATATCGCCCTAATAGTGCCTACTTTTTGTTCAACGCACAACAACGCCTATAAATCGCCCAGTACCGACAAAAACACTGGCCCCAACTTAGTCTCGGCCCCGATAACGCTCGATCGGACTCCACGGGCAATCGTACGTTTAATCACAATCAGGCGCGTATAGGACCTCCTCCCCTCCTGCTCCTCGCATCGCCCGCCTGCGTCGAAAATTTCCTCGCCCGGACGGCAGCGTAAGCAGCGGCGCGTTTTTCCCTCGCCCTGTCCTCCCGCTAGCTCCGTCGCGCGATCGTTACCATGGGAAGTAACGAGATCCAACGGTCCGGCGCTGAATCATCGCAGCGAATCACGCGCGCGCTCCGTCGTCCAGCGCGTAACGCCAGCGGCGGCGGCGGTCCATGGATTTTTATTCGACGCCACTCTCGCGTGTTTCCCTCCCTTCCCGTCCCTTTGCCCCTGCGCGCCCCGCGAAGCTCAGATTAACGTTATGAATGCCGCGCGGCCGTGGTTACTATGCACGAGAGCGAGTCGCCTCGGCCGGACGTACACTGCTGCAGACGTACGGGCTGAAATTATCTCCACTGCCGGTGGTGGACTAACTAGGGCATACGGGTCATTTCACGAAAAACGGGTTATTTTGATGTGTCGGATAGGATTGGCAAAGATTAGCGTTTGGATCAGGGATGGTTTAGGATTATTCTACGCTCGAGTATAATTCATGGTTGTGACCTACAGCGCCACCGCTATGTGGCTCGCGCCAAAATCATTGCGATTCAAATTAAATACAAAGAAGACAAAGTATAATGAATTTTTTTCAATAAATGTGTTTATCATAAAAAATAACTTTGTTTTTGTACCTTTCTTTTACCATTCTTCCCTTATTTCAGATGTTATAGTATCTTAAACTAGGCGTTTAAATACTGCGAGTTGATAAAAGCGCGACTCGTTTGTTTTTCTATTTTTACTCTCGGCCTATAGGTGCCCTAGACTGTACAATATTTTCCGGATTAACAGCAGAACAACTGCATACAACAACAGTACAATACGTATCCATATTCTTGTTTCTTAACCCTTTCTTTATTGTTGTTTCGCTGTACTGCGCCTTACTTTGTGATAAAATTGCATCCAAGTAAAAAAAGGAAGTAAATATCTTCAATAGGAGGAAGTACGTATATTCTTGATAACGAAAATGATAACGATAATTCAACGTACGTGATTAGCGCGACAAAAATACATGCATTGTTTCATACAATCTTTGTATATATTAGGATATGCAAAACAACGAAGACCTCCCCAATCGACGAGCACATCCTGAAGGACGTTATCGACGGCAAAGATACCGCGATGAATGGGAGATCGAATATCCGTGGGTTCGACGAGTTATGGGTAATGCTTATCGAGCAAGGTGTACCGTTTGTAATAGCGAGATTGCAGCAACTTCGGAGGTGATTCGAAATCACTCTGTAAGTGGAACACACGCAGTAAACGCATATAATGCTGAAAACGGTGTCGATGATCGGGAAGAGATCATAAGCCAAAAAGCCGACGCGGCAAAAATTAAAATTTGTGCTGTATTTGCCGAGCACAACCTTGCTTTTCTCCTTGCAAATCACTTGATGCCCGTTATTAAAGGTATTAGCGATGATGTCGATTCTCGAGAAATTTGGCGGCGGCTGAACATCGATCGAAAAACTGTCCCTAGCGTAATAAAAAATGTTATCGCGAGCGCGTATCAAACTAATTTAGCAGCCAAATTGCGGAATTGTACATTTAGCGTTCACTTCGACGAGACTACGGACATTTCCCAAACACATCTAGCATGTATATTAGTGCAATATGTCGATTTCGAGAGAAGAAAAATCACTACATCTCTTTGGGAAATCGTTACTACTCTCGAAGAATATGCAGATAATAACGAGTTGAATGCGGAACGATTGTTCGAGTTGATAACGCGTAGCTTTATTGATAAGGATATACCTTTACGCAATATCACTGCATTTGGTTCGGATGGCTGCAGCACGATGATGGGTGCCCGAAATTCTGTTGCGCAAAAATTTTTACAAAATAATCCGCATACTACCATCGTTAAATGCCCAAGCCATTCTATGCACTTGTGCGCACAAAATGCAACGAGACAATTGCCAGACGATATTGTACAAATATGTTCGTCAATACACTCTTTTTTTAGTCGCTCGCCAAAACGACAGCATACACTGCGGGAGTTCCAGGTGTATTTAGATGCTGATATTCAAAAAATTTTGAGGCCGTCAAATACCCGGTGGTTATCCCTAGAAGCATGTGTGTCCCGATTAATCGAGCAATGGCAACCCCTAACTCTTTATTTTACTCACGCTGTATTTGAAGAAAATGTTAATAACGCTGGCCCTATTTTGGAATTTTTAAACTCTAAATCGCAAAAAGCTTACGTATTATTTTTAAATTTTATACTTAATAAAATTAACGTAATTAATAAGTTTTTTCAGCGTAAAGATCTTATTTTACATAAGATCAAAGGAGTTTTGAGTATGAGCTTCAAACAAATAGCGAGTCTGTTTTTAAATAGAGCCTATGTTAATAATAACACTCCTACCAACATCGATGTTACGAATTTACATGAATTCGTTGGTTTAAACAATATCAACTTCGGTAATGCTACGAATATTTTTCTGCAGGCGCCTGATGTCCCTGATTTTGACGAAAATCAAAAAACCATCGTAAGGAATCATTGCCTAAATTTTTTAAGGACATTCTGCATTGAAATGAAAAGGCGATTTAATAATTTTGAGAATAATTATTTCGATGTGCTTGAATGCATATCTCCGCCAAATGCTCTTTCTATTCAGTATCATGAGAACAATGCCAATTGTATGATTGCTATAATCGATCAATTCAGAGGGCTTATCGCAAATGAAAACGAAATTAATCTGATCGTAGATGAATGGAACGCCTTAGTATTTGTTGAAGATTTGTCGGAAGAGTTGAGAGATCCTGACGTGGAGATAGGCGAATTTTATTTCGGTCTGCACAATTATATTGACGCGGCCAGAGAACATTCTCTTCGAAATTTAAGTTTATTTATATTGAATATTTTAAGGACACCGCACAGTAACGTCGACGAAGAGAGAACGTGGAGCAAATTGAAAATAACAAAAACCCCTATTCGTAGCAATTTGCATGTTTCCACGGTCAATGCTTTGTTACAATCTAGTCATTGTATTAAAGAAACAGGTGATTGTACAAATTTCGAACCGACTCAGTTGATGCTGGACTTGTTGCACGGTGACAATGATGAAGAATTAGACGATGAACAATAAATAGTCGCGAATGTATTAATGTATACAAAGTTTTTGTAAGTGTTATCGTTCAGAGTCTATTAGTTTTAATTAAATGTGTTCAACTACTTGCGGGCAAAGAATATAAACCAAAAACATGTTAAAAGAAATGTATTTTGATGTTGTATTTTTTAAGTAAATTATTTACTAAGACCATTTTTTTTAAATTGGATATTTGTATAAAATACATATTTGGCTTTTATTTCTATATGTTTTACAATACCCTAGTATTTTTTAATGTATATTGTTATTTTTTAAGTATATTATTTAATAATTATCTTAGCTTTCATTGAATTCAACTCATATTATATGAGTTAGAATACAGAGGATACAATAGACTATTATTTTATTAACCTTCAATTTGAGTTTCCGCGCTACTATCATTTTTGCACAAGCCGCACGGTGGCGCTGTAGGTCAAAACCAAAAATTACGCGAGCGTAGAATAATCCTAAACAATCCCTGGTTTGGATGGTATTTATTGTTTTTTCTGCGATGCGTGAGGTCTGGAGTAGCTGTGGAAACTTTTGGGCCCGGCTCTTATTGTGATTTTTAGAGAACACGTGCTAATTTTAACAGGATTCTTGAAAAACTTCAGAAAATATCGAAATTTTTGTAAAATGGCCCGTATATAGGGCTTCACAAGAGCAAGACGAATCAATATTTGGAAAGGTATTGTATTGTTCTTCAAAAATATTGAAAAAATTAGTTGTGTCATGGTCTTGAGTCAGACGTATCTTGTGTTGTCTTGTATTTGTTTTTGTCGAATAATTGGTACTAAATTTAATTAAAAAAACGTGATATTGTCTTTTTTATTTCATTAAATAAAAAATAGGCTTTGGGAAAAACAGATGTCAACAAACGTATCCTACATTATTTTAAAAATAATTTATATTAGTTAATATTTTACTCGTGCGATTTTGATTATAAAATACGTTCAATAAATAATAATAGATTTCAAGAAACAAAAAGTAAATTATTAAAATCAAAATTGTGTCCACAATCTTAAAACTGTACATATTATTCATATCGTGAAATTGTTAGAACATGGACCAAAACTTTCAAAATAATTAAAAATTGTCACTAAATTTATGGCTAGCCCACTTAGACCTCTCATTTATACAACGGACAAATTTTGTGGCGTGCATATTTAAACTACGTCAAAAAATTTCCGTCTCTCTGAAAACGGCATAATTTGATTACTCAGTCATAAATAATTATTAATTGTAAAATTATTATGTAATACTAAAAATATAATTGGCTATATCAATAATTTTGGTTTTTTTTTCAATGTACTTAAATATGCTCTACCTATGAAAAACCAAGAATTATTGTCAAGACTATATTCTTGAGAAGGTTGTATTGATATTGTCTTAAAAATATGATCCACATATTGTATTGAATATCATCTTGAAGTTCAAGACAATCCAATGCAATATCAAGATTACTCTTGACTCTTGTGAAGCCCTACCCATATACGATATAAAAAGTTGCTCTGTTTAAGTTTCTAGTGTTGGCAATGAAGTAACATTGGTTATCAATTATTCGTCGATGTTTATCAATTCATCAATATATTTTATATGATCAAATAACTAAATATGAAGACATTATTATTATTATATAGCCTATTGTTTATTACATTATATGCGTATACGTTATTAAAAACTACTCTATTTCAGTTTTTAATGTAAGATAAGTCTACTCACGAAATTTAATCTCCTTATTCCTTACTCCGTTGTTGTTGATCGCTTACTGCTCAGTAGAGTACGTGTTCACTCGACGAATGACTGCATCACACTGTGAGCTGTCAGCTGCAACTTAGTCAGCTGGGTGAGTCAGTGGTCAGCGACCTAGCTGAGCTGCGCACTATATACTATACATAAATAAAGTAATAAGTAGTACGAGTAACAGAATGATTTCACTATATAATATATTCATAAATCATTTCACGAAAAACGGGATATTATGGTGTGTCAAATAGGATTGTCAAAATTTAGTTACATTGCCAAAATTTAATATTCAGAATAAACTTATTATCTTTTCTACGTTATGTGAGGTCTGGAGTAGCTAGAAACTTTTGGACCTGGCTCTTATTGTGATTTTTAGAAAATACATGTTAATTTAAATGGGATTTTCAAAAAACTTCAGAAAATATCGAAATTTTTGTAAAATGGCCCATATACAATATAAAAAGTTAGTCTGTTCAGTTTCTAGTGTTGGCAAAGAAGTTACATTAGTATCAATTATTCGTCGATGTTTATTAATTTATTTACATGTTTTATATGATAAAATAACTAAATATGAAGACGTTACTATTATTATATAACCTATTGTTCATCACATTATTTACGTACACGTTATTAAAAACTACTCTATTTAAGTTTTTAATGTAAGATAAGTCTACTCACAAAAGAGAATATCCTTATTCCTTACTCCGTTGTTGATCGCTTACTGCTCGGTATAATACGTGTTTACTCGACGAATGACTACATCAGACTGATGTTTCGATGTGAGCATAGTCAGTTGAGTGAGTCAGTGGCTAGTGACCCAGCTGAGGTGCGCACTCTATAGTGCGCAATCAGCTGCGCAGCTCACCTGATGTTCCGTTTTCAATGTGATCGATCTAGTCATTTGTGGAGTGAACACCGAGGTGAACACGTATTATAAGTACTGATCAGTAAGCGATCAACAACGGAGTAAGAAATAAGGAGATTATATTTAGTGAGTAGACTTGACTTACACTTGAAACTTAATAAGAGTAATTTTTTATAACATATACGTATACATTGTAATTATACAATGTTATAATTAATACAAGCAATTTAATAATTGTGTAAATAGTAAATTAAATAAGTTGCCTACATGATATAAACATGAGTCATTTCATAGAAAATGGGATATTTAGGTGTGTGAAATAGGATTTTCAAAATTTAGTGTTTATAATATTTCTACTATTTTTACTGTGTTACGTGAGGTCCAAACTAGCCGAAAACTTTGGATCCGGCTCCACTGACTTTTTCAAAAACACATGTAAATTTGCGTGGTATTTTTAAAATAACTTCAAAAAAGCATTACGGTAATGACATTTTGGCCTGTTTTTTCTCCATCCTACGGCCGCGACAAACATATTTTCGACTTCATTTAAAAAGGGCTACTAGAGAAAATTAGTTCACACTGTTAGAAAAAAGTTTGGATTCCATGTACTAAAATGCGTTGTTTATAAACGTGGGCTTTATGAAATATCGCAATTTTTCGTGAAATAACCCCCATACGAATGGGAAAATCCGCCCTGCGCGCTGCATCATTTCATCCGACGAGGGTCCCAAGTTGCGGTGGGTATATCGAACACGGAGTGCAACTCGAATCGTGTCTTGGGAGATTGTTGCACGGTAACCATCATCGGTATGGAAAAACGAATGGCCGTGTAAGCGGCAAGTTCGCGCGCTTCGTTTATCATCACCATAACTAATCACGTGATCGGCAGATGAAAGAGAGGGACGAATCGAGTGTCGCTCGCAGAGTCGCGGCTGCAGCGGGACGTATAATAAGCGGGCCACACAAATGTATATTCGCCCTTTGCTCGTTAGCTCCGAATCGGCCCCGGCATCATTTGGAGCCGACGGAGTCGTAAATACGCGAAAAATCGTTCCATTGGGCCCGCTAGGCTGATTCTGGCTCGCGCGTGTCTAGTGCGTGGGTGTACGGTGTGTATGGATCGAGTAGCCTGATTCATGGCTTTCACCCCTGCCAAAATGAAAATGCAAATGCTCGGCGCAACGTGCGGACCGATGGATGGATAAAAACGTCGATAATCGAGGCGAGGAGGGGAGGACAACTGTCGTTGTTATTGGCTGCATTAAAATATCCGGGGCAAATAGGGAGCTAGGTGTTTGGCAGCTGTGAATGCAAAGCGGATAGGGGGATTATGTGCGGGGCAGCTGTTGACGCGTGCGTGTGATGCACGTTGGCGCGGACTAACTTACTATCGCCGCGGCTCTCGAGTCTCGACCGCGGTTTTATGAAATTTCAATGAAAAATATCCCGGCGGGGATAATATTACGCAGGGACGAAATGACACTGCTTTATTTCCCATTGTTCATAATATATGTGTTACCCGGTCGTTTCACCGAAATATTCGGTCAGGTGAAAAAATACCGCGTCGCTCTGTCGATTAAATTTCGAACGTGATGACATTGAATACTCGGCATACGGTGCTCGTTCTCACTGTAACCAGTATAATACATTTACGCTGCGCGATTGAACGAGAGAAAAATATGTCCGCTGCGGGTGCAGGTGATCACCTCGTTGGAGGCAAAGTCTCCGGTAATAAGACGCGAAGCTCGGGGTAAATCATAAAACCAATTATCCGCGAAGGAAATTCCGCACGGACGCGTTGGAACAAAGTTGAGCCGGGAAACGGCTCGAGCATCTCATTCGAGCGGCGGGAAAAGTGGGGGCCAATCAATTACCGGCGAAGAACAATCGTATCGGCGCAGCGTCGTCCTCCCCGGCGGCGCCACGTCCCGGAAACGACGAGCGAGCTCTAATGGGGGGGCTACGCGCGCCGATTCCTGCGGGCCGCCAACACCGGCGCGCCGTGTATCACGGTCCGTGACGCGTAATCGTCCACAATAATAACGGGGCCATCGATTAACGACAGCCTCCCTCCATGGCGCTAATGTTCCGGGGGGTGAGCGCGAGTCCTGTATAACACGTAGATACCTGCGATCGCAGCCTCGCCCGGGCTCTTTCCCCGCTTTCTTGCGAAAAAAATACCGCAGCAGCGTCCAATCGGTATTGGTAGGTGGTCAGCAACACTTCATGATTCCCAGTATAGAGGACAGCGCTCGAATGGGGGATGATGCCGCGAGCACACTGAGGACGCGTGCGAGGAATCGTTTGAATAAACTTGGAGTTCTTTGGGAATTAACCATCAAAAGGGATCGGAGTCGGAAAAAGGGGGTGGGGAAAAAGTTTAATATTACGCATTCTTTGAAACAACAGCCTTCCATGCACTTTGTCTCCAAGCGCGACAAACGTATTTCAAATCATATTGTTCAATTGCTGCTGCGAATTCCGGCAAAATACCAAACATTCCAGAGAGAGCAAGACTGCCACTATTTGCACCAGGGAATATTAACGTACTGATCTCCCAAATTCACGCAAAGTTTACTTTTGGTTTTTCATGCAAATCGTTGAATGAATAATGCAACCGTCGAATGACAAAAATAAAATAATCAATCGATTAAACAAATAACAATCATAAGAATAATAACTAGGAAATACAGTATAAAAATATGGGAAAAAAATGATTGATGCAAATAACATGAAAACAGCAGAGCTTACGTAGCATATTATTTGACATACTAATTATAGTATTTGAACTAGGCATTATGATGCATTCGCTCCTCATCACACTTCTGTGGAGCAAGTACGATTCGAACCCTCAAAAATATTACCACCGTGGTCTCCTTTTGTCCGAGTCTTGAACTCTATACCAACTTTACTATCACAGTCGGCTATTGGTTCAAATATTTTAAGAGTATTATTTGTGTATGCGAAAATCAACTTTATTTCGAATGTAGAGCAAGTAAATTTTTTAGAGTTTTACTTCCTCGGTACAAATAAAAACGAGCTCGGGAGTATGTCCAATGCATACATAATATTTCGACTTTCTTGAAATGTTTCTCCTCAGACTATTGATAAATGGAAGTAATTTTTGGATGAATAAAAAATTAAAATATTTATCTTTTTAAGATCCAAAATTTTTCTCCGCCGCTTATGGACATAAGACTGATAAAGGTTCAAAACGTTAAAAATCTGACAATTTTTTTCAAGTTCTGCAGTTTATTGGGTCTGATAAAATTCTTTCTATCGTTAAAATTGTTCTAGAGTCAAACCAATCAGGTTTTTATCTGAAAACCAAACTATACGTACGAAATATGAGCGCACTTCGATAACATATTTTTGATCAGATCGAAATATAAACTTTTCGTTCGCACGTATGCATGTGAGTTTATTTACAGTAAGATTCCGTTAGTTTGAGAAACAACATACGCTCTTCAAATAATGAGTGCCCGTTTTGTCTGTCTTCCGTGGAAGCAATTAAAAACAAGCAACAAAAGTACGCATTTGAGAGAAAGCAGGGGAGCTGGCCAGGGAAGTCAGCAGTCCCGCAATAAACTTCTCATTTGCGAAAAACAAAGGCCCGCTTGCAAAAAGTCGCTCAAGCACCAGGCGTTCGGGACAAGGAAACGATTACAGCTCGGGTTTGATGGTGGCCGTGATTGGACGACAGAGAAACAATCCCCGCCAGTTCCGTCGCCGTTGAGGGTGCTCCTCTCGCGAAAAAGGAAATTTTCAAAGAAAGAGAGCTAGGGGGACCACAGGAGCGAGCCGGCCGGCACGCAAATTCCAGAAACACCGGGGAACAAAAATTGACTCGCCAGCCTCAAAAGACCCTTTGGCCGCGCCCGCTCTTGGCTTCCCTTTCTTTCTTCAAACGGCCCTCTCCTCGCGACGGGGGAAAGGCAGGAAAGGGCACCATACATTGCCGTCTCGTTTTAATCCGCTTCGAATATTCCCTGCTGATCTGCCCGGCTGTAAATCTGTGCCATTGCCCCCGCGTTTCCTGAACACCGGTGGCAAAATTTTCAATGACCTCCCCGCCCTTTCGTTTTTTGACCCATACAAAAAACAATTCGTCTAATTCACGATAAGTTGAGATAATAATTAATCGTGTCTGCGCTAGAAGTCACTGAGGCGATTTGTTCTCCTCGTCATTCCGAGATCAGCGAGAGAGAGAGAGAGAGAGAGAAAGAGAGAAATGAGAAAGAAATTGATTGATTTATGGCTCCAAGAGTCAAGGAGCAGAGCCCTATCCGGCCAGTCGTGCAGCAGAGTGAGACATAACGAATTCCAACAAAAGCATGAACATATATAGATACCTCGGGAAAGAAAAAACTGTTTCAATTTTTTTTTCTTATAGCAGCGTCACGACTACCGTGATTCTTAACGAAGAAAAGTACTTGTAAACGACATGCATTGTCATGTTGATGATTTAAAAAAAAAATGTATTCCAGTATTCTTAAATTCATCAAAGGTATTTAAACAACCGTTTTTTTTATTTCTGGCTTTGCCGAACGAATCGTTTGATCAGTAACGCTGTCGCCATTGCACAGTAAGGAAAAATAATATTTATAGAAACAAGAATAAATTAATAAACAAATGGAAATCATAAGAAATCATAAGAGGAGGCGAAATAAAAAGAAAAAAGGAGAATAAATCTCGTCTACAGATGAGTTATCTCTCTATACCCTTCGCTGTTGGTTCGTGCACGTTCATAGTATTCAGTACTTCTCTATGATAAAATTAGTGTTATTTTCTATTTCGAGCACTCGTCGGATTTTTAATAGTCTCACCCAGTCCAAATGTAAAATAACTCTAGAGTACGCATAAAGCATCCATTGACCTCAACTATCTTGAGTTGTAGCAGAAAAACATTTTTTTTTTATTCTTGAAATATTTATTTTCATGCAGACTATAAAAAAAATATAAACAGCATGTCGCGACACATTTATCTTGTGTACTTTCTCTCGTCCTCTAGACAGCTAATAGCATATTATTGTTTTGTTCAGTCGAATGCTAAAAACGTCGATGAAAATTTTTTGCGAGCTTTTTTTTTAATTAAAGCTTCAGCGAGTGAACGGGCAGAGTGAAAAATTAGCCCCTTAAATGACGAGTGCCGGTGGAAACGGAGAGAAAAGGAAGCATAGCCGAGGGGAGGAGGGGCGGAGTCGGCGCACTCACTCCATTGTGCTCTTCGATTCGTCCGCGCGCTTCAAAAGAACAACAGATTGAAGCGCGTGTCCGCGTGCATCCAGCCAATCTGAGACCAATGCCAAATCACCCCGGCCTCGTTAAAAACGATTCGCCAGTTTTCAGCCCCAAAACCAGACGAGCCATTTTGCGCGTACTCGCCACAAATTCGAAATGAACAATGCCACAGCGCCGAGGTTTTTTTTCCAGTCGTATTGTTTCCGTTCGTTTTAATCGTCTCGACCGGGTTTTTCGTGTTTTTTAAAACTGTTGTCGATTTTATTCGGGAAAATTTGTGGGCAAATTTTGTGTTTTCAAGTACCAATTGTCAATACTGGAACATTCAGGGGCAAGCGTCCTTGCGCTGATTTGGATGCATACCGAGTAAACTCGTGGGACAAACGGAAATCTAAAAATTGCCAATCGACTGGTCTAATTTAATTTTCTCTCGATTGCAGTTTTTTCGGCCGAGGGCCTAAACCGCGGGAGGGCAAAAAAGCTCAAGTACGAGAGAAGCAGCAAGTGTGCAGCGAAAGAGGTGCTCGAGGAAGCGAGGGGGGGAAAAAAGCAAAGGAGATTCTATACGATTTCTCGTCGCTGGAACGAGAGAAAATAAAACACCCCATCCCGAAGGGCAAAAATGGCTGCAGTACCCGTGTGCCGGAGAAGGGGAGACGAGACGAGCGAGGGAAAATCCCGAGGTGCCGAGAGGTGACGGCGGGAGCGCGGAGGTGTGGGAATGAGGAAGGTGATTCGCCGAAGCTTCGACGGAAAATGAAAAGTCTCCTCGAGGCTCCCCTACTAATACTTTTCACTGCGCAATTACGAGATTTTCTGCCTCCTTTTGTCAATGACACACTGTTATTTTTATTTTTATTTCATTCTTTTACCCTGTTTGTTCCAAAGAATTTCTCACATAATTTTTGGAGGTACGAATCTTATGGGTGTATGTTTGGAAAGCTCGGATTGGAGGATAATTTTGTCGAGTAAGAATATTTTCTCATTGCTCAACAGAAGTGCTACGCACGTTTCTCCTTCAAACAGCAACAGGATCGGGCGAGCAGTAATATTTCTAAGATCTTGCATACACTGGCAAGCGTGGTAAAGAAAAAAACTGCATCAAACGCACAGACGACGGAGTAGCGCGTCGAAACATAGAGGGAGCGACAGGGAGGGAAAGAAGAGTGTAGAACGAACATCGACGCGCCCGGCGGACGGATCATAAAGTTCCTGTAAAACACAAATCTCTCCTCCCGCCGCACCGTTATTTTTGACACTGCAATTAATGCCAAAGCGGGACCGCCGGTGACTCGAATAGAAATAAATTTGAAAAATCCCCCGGCAGGAAAAAAAAAACCGGGGGCGGAGCGGTACCGATGGACCGTAAAACACCGCGAGGAAACGAAGCACGGCACTCGCGGATGTTTATCAGACGTGAAAATTAATTACAGAAGGCGCCGCGTGATTCGGCCCCCGAGGGCCTCTCCGATTCTCTCAGTTTCCACCCGCTCCGCCCTAAATATACACGGCGCTATAGACTTCTCATCCCTTATCTCGGATAATTTATACCTCAAGTTTTCCACGTCTGCTGCTGCTGCTGCTGCTGCTGCTGCTGGCTCGTCGACTCGGGCCCTGAAGGTACACCTCTGCGCTGGCAATCTTGGCCGCCAGTGCGGCAGTGCCAAGGACTCGGGCTCGAAAAATAAAAGATCACGACTCCAGCGCCATTTCTGTTGTCGACTAATGGCCGCGAGTGTACTTTCCTCGCCACGATCGATTCGCCCTAATGGGGGCCAACGGCGAGTGTGCCTCGCTTTTATTTCACAATTAAAATCGCCGCGCGGAAGCTGCGGTGGAAGAGAAACAAAGCTCCGTTCCGAGCTCGCGTCTGAAATAATTCACCGCGGAACGATAGGAAACGTCAAATTTTGTTTATAGGCCGGACGAACTGATCCTCGGCACTTGGAGCAGTAGGACAATCGTAGCCGAGTTCGAGGAAATAACGTTGGATCGCGCGACGAGTTTTATTTTCCGCTCCCGTCCAGCGATAGAAAATATTTGCAGTCGCTGAGCCAACAAATACAGTTGCACGAACTTGTGCAGAATATTATAATAGCGTACGGTGTAAACGGTAGACGCGCTCCCGTGGATGTAATAATGAATTGAATATCGAGTTTTTACGCCACGACCGGCAAATGATTAACCAATAACAGCTTCGATTCATCCAAAATATATGCGAGTACTGCAGTTTGGAGCTCCAGCTATACCACTGTTTTGTTCGATTACCCGAAGTTGATCAAAATTACACCGTATACCTTTGGCACGGATAATTGCAAGTCATTCATCTAAATACTGTGTACACCCGCTTACGACAAATATCAGTCAGTGAAGGTAAAAATGATTTGCCCAATATTCCCCACTTTACCGAAACAAACAGCCATGAATAATGCACGAAAAACCATTGATCTACCGTCAACGGAGCCGCGTACCTGGATGGGTATAGCGTCGTTTGAAATTCATATTAAATTTCTCGAGCTGATCACACATAGAGAGAGGATGGGGGAGTAAAATTTTCATGCACACACGTACCCGTTTCCTCCCCCCCCCCCCCCCCCCCCCCCCCCCCCCCCCCCCCCCCCCCCCTTTCTCGACGCGCGCCGGGTTCGATCGATACATCGAGTGCAAATGTTAGCACAGAACTTTGGGCGTCGCGGAGGGGCGCTCTCCTGCAGTCCAACTGCGCTGTAGCGATGAGTTCCCATCAGACGCTCCTCTTCTCCAAAATTATTGTACGCGGCGTGTCGTCTTTCCCCATCTATACTGCATTAACGTGAGGGAGAGGAGAGCGAGTCGAGTCGAGAATGGGTTCGTTAGCAGGGAGTGGGGGAGAGGAGCGAGATTTTTAACGACGGCCCGAGCGTGCTCCATAAAAGTGTTATTACGAGCCCCGTGAACAATTTTACGGCACCGAGTCAGTCCAGTTATGGCCGCTGGTGGACGTCCGGGTCGAATGTCCTTTGATGGAACCGCGGTCTTTGAAAAGTAGCGAGAGTTTAGTTTTTTTTTTTTTTTTTTTTTTACATCGTTCTGCCTAGAGAAAACTTACCAACGAGCAGTGAAGGAACAAACTGCGCTAGCGCCCACTGTGAATAACCTGTCCCGCGGTCGATCGAGTATCAGTATGTCAATGCAGCGGTGAGACGCTACAGGATAACACACGGCGAGCAGTTGCACTTGAAATTCCCCGTCCATCAAATTACGCGCCCTCACTCCCGGCAAGTCCCGCCCGTCCCCGCGTACAGTACAGTCGTCTCGACTTAATCACGCCCCCGAAGCCCAGGAGAGCTCCATACGTCTTAATCCGGAGGTCGGCCGGCCTGACTGATGCCGACGCCGAGATTGCGGAACAGCACCGTCAGAGGCTAAGATCTTCCGAGAGCAGTGTCCCGACCTTTCCTTTGTGTGGGTGTTTACGGCACGCCAGGTACTATCAAAGCATGGAGCGAGAGAGCAAGTGTAGTTGCAGACCAGAGGGATGAAATTCAGCCGATCCTGCTGATGTAGCTCTTTCTCTCAAAGTGAGGGTGCGTTGCGGAGCAGCGGGTTCCTTTGAGGCGGAGGGATGCGCCGGGGCTGCGGTGTAGGCGAGGGCCGATGGTAGATCGATCGTACATAGGCGCGTCCGCCGGCCCTTTGAACCCGGCCCAATCCCTCCCACGTTTTTCGCATTGCTCTCTAGAACAAGGGTTGCCCGTCATACTTGCCAGGCCTGTAGTTTGAGAGGGTAAGATATAAATAAGTCGCGCCGCCGGAGCGAGCGTTAGCTCTGCGCGGGCACGCGTCTGACTTGAACGGGAGCGTACTACTTACTCCGTCATTCGCGCTGTTCCCGAATTTTTCCTCTTTCTGTGGGTCATGATCGCCGTCATTCAAACAGGGTGTTAAATCATTGCCTTGTGCGTGTAAATTCTGAGTATGATATAATTTGTCCAATGTATAACATTTTATGTATTGCGTCTGACTTAAACGGACGCTTACTACTTATTTTTTCATCTGCATTATATGTATCAGGATTTTGTGCGTCCGATGAAACATTGTGGCTAGAAAACAATGAATCATTGCCTTGAGTGTCCAATTATGACGATGATCATGTCTGTTGCCCAGTAATGTGTACTTAGCAAAAGTTTGCGTCAGACTTAAACGGGAGCGTACTACTTATTCCGTCATTCGCGCTGTTTCCGGATGTTTCCTCTGTCTGTGGGTCATCATGGCCGTCATTAGAACAGGGTTTTAAAGCATTGCCTTGTGCGTGTAAATTCGAAGTCAGTATCATATCAGTTGTCCAGTACATTACATCCCATTCGTTTTCGTCTGACTTAAACGGAGGCTTACTACTTTTTTTTTCATCTGCATTTTATATTTCAGAATTTTGTTCGTGTGATGAATCTTTGTGGTTCAAAAACAAGTAATTTTCTCGAGTGTGCAATTATTACAATAGTCATGCCTGTATCCCAGTAATATGTACGTAGCAAGACTTTGCGTCTGACTTAACTGGGAGCGTACTACTTACTCCGTCATTCGCGCTGTTCCCGGATTTTTCCTCTTTCAATGGGACATTATGGCTGTTATTAGGATAGGGTGTTAAATCATTGCCTTGTGCGTGTAAATTCAGAGTTAGTATCAAATCATTTATCCAGTGCATTACATCGCAAGAGTTTTCGTCTGACTGAAACGGGTTCTTACTACTTTCTCGGTCATTAGCGCTGTTTCGAAATTTTCCGACTTGTGATAGATCATCATCACCGAAGTTTTGCTTCGCGTGGGCAATTACTGTATCAGTTATGTCAGTTGGAAGTAGTAGATGGAAAAGGACAAAGATGGTGAAAAATTTTTCCGTGACTGGAGAAAAAATATATAAGGAAAAGGAGAAAACAGGGGAATTAGGAGGAAAAAAAAAAAAAAAAAAAAAAAAAAAAAAAAAAAAAAAAAAAAAAAAAAAAAAAAAAAAAAAAAAAACAGCAAGAGAGCATATTTTGGTATCGTGGAATGGGCGAGGGAGCTCTGAACCTCGACTACATCTTTGATACACAAAAAGTGAGTATCGTAACGCCAGATCAGATGGGAGAAACAAACTTGGCGTGGCTCTTCGGCCTGAGAGACCGCAGCCAGGCTAGCTGGAAGACATACAGAGGAAGGAGGAGGAGAAGCAATGTAGGCTGGATTCATCGCTCTGGTCCCGCAAAACTTTGCCAACTCCGACCTCCTCTCCTCTCTCGCGCACATACAACTTTCTTCGGGGTTAGCTCTTCGCCCAAGAGTCCCGGGCCACGTGAAATATCGTCGAAATATGATGGACCGGAGGAGGGGACGGTCTTCGATATCACTGCCCACTGGTGCCTCCCTCTCTCTCTCTCTCTCCCTTTCCGGTCGCAGTGGCTCGCCTTGGCACGCTGCAGTTTCGTCCACTGGGAATCGAACCTATGAAGCTGGTGCGGTCGCGTTTTGTCTTCTCCCCCACGATGATCCTTTCCTCAGCTTTGGATCGGCCCTCGAAAACTATTTCGTATTGACTTTGTGAGTCAGTCGTCGTCGCGGTACCTCGGGCGAGTATCGTTTAAACACAACTTTCCACCTCAACACCGAATCTTGGAGACAAAAGACACTTGTTCTCCCGTAGCTTTGAGAGACAGGACTTTTTTCCCTCCCAAGATCATCGATCGGTTGACCATAGTTTCTCGACGTGGTCCGAAGGTAATCGTTTTCCTTAAATATTGAAGCCCAGCTTGCGGTTGAACGAAAACGAGCTTAACTTCGTCTCCGTACCGCATCGTTCCACGAGATTAACGTGTATATATAAACTGCGGAGCCAACCCAAAGGGCTCTCATCGAAGCGGTTACTTCGATGGCAGCCCTATATATTATTAACGCCTGATCCCAGCCTACCGCCAATCGATCTCTGATCGGTCGGAACGTAAAAGTATAGACCCCATCCATCCGTTAACCTCCCGTTCCTCTAATCCACAATTTATACGCAACACCCCTGCAATATCTTCTTCGACAGTACGAACACTCGAAATCATGGAGCAAAGTGTAAACTCTGTAGGTTTTTCATTCGCAACCCCGAGTCGGGAGAAATAACAGAGCCGCAGCGCAGGATTCATCCAAATTCACGTTTGCTCTTCACGATCGTGAAGGAGCGAACGAGAGGGCGAGTAGAGGAAGACGCATGGGATGTCGGCCGACTGCGTTCCCGCAAATGGCATGGCCAGCTGGAAGTAGGAGAGAGAGAGAGAGCTACCCTACCTCGGGGCTGAAAAGAGGGGGATTCGCGGTCGACTATGGTCCGAGCACACGCTTGCCTCTGCTACTTGCGTTTCGAGCGCGCCCCGGAAAACTGAACATCTATATACTCCAAAGGGGGAGAAAACGGGGGGCCCAACGGAATTCGGGCCAGCGCTGGGGGCGAAAACCGGTTATTTGCGGAGAATTTTTATTAATTTCCCCCCCCTGAGTACCCCCCCCCCCCCCCCCCCGTAGCGACGAGGCCCCGCGGAACTTCCTCCCGGACTCCCTTCGCCGCAGCTTCTAACGAATGTTGCGATGTAATTACTGCGCCCCGTTTCCGCTCTCCGGCCGCGACTGCGATTGTTGCCCCACACTCGGGACTCCCGGGCGGCCGTGGAAGAATAGAAACGGTGATTTTAAAAAAACCTTGCCGCGGCGCGTAACGATACGCATGCGGGGGAGTTGGGAAGCACGTAGTTTCCGCGGGGGTCGTACAGTCTACTGCCCTACAGTACGCGCTGTTTTCGCTCGTGGGTGAAGAGATCGCGGCCCGGTTCGGACGAATCGCCATGGAAAGTCCATCGTTCTTGTTCCCGAAAGTCGTTCGAAAGACCGCGGGAGGGGTGCTCGAGCGATCGTCGCTCCCCAAGTCCCGCGCGTCGAAACACAATCCGGATCGTCCGTCTCGTCGGGACGATGGCGGAGGGGCGGCAGACGAGCGAAACTCCGTCGGCGCGAATCCTGAATTATTCACGCGCGGCCGGAAAAAAGACGGTGGCGGCCGCGGGGGGAGCAAAAATTCTCGCAGAGCCGGGCGTGCGGGGTAGGGGTAATGAAGACTCGATGGCGAAATGCACATGCAGAATGCAAATGGACGGCCCCGCGACCGGCGGGCCAATCTTCCGCGGCGAAGTGGTCCATCTGCGGACCTGGCGGATTTGTAAATTGCTCCCGTTTCCCGCTCGCCGGACTCTGTCAATCTTGGGGGCTAGGCGACTCGAAATACATAAATTCAGCGCGGAAGCGGCAAACGAGTGACATTATACATGTATCATATTGTTGTGGTGCCCCGTCGTATGCGACGTAGAGCGTCGAGAGCCGCGCGAGGGCAAATCCCCCGGGCATTGTCGACTGTACGTTTCAACGCAACTCTGCACCAACTGTGCTGTAACGTCAACCGCGCGGTTTCCCATGAATGAATTAAATAACGCCCCTGGGCTCGCTGCAGGTGACGAAACGTTTCGGGCCGCATTCGCTATTCGGAGCACTCTATCGTGCGATGATGACATCCGAGCGAAGCTTTTATACCGGCGGTGTACGGGTAACTCGAGTCTGCGTAGAGAAAAACTGGCGCGACCGAGATGGGGGGAGGAGACGAAGAAAAGGGGGGTCGAACGTTGGGGCTGGTCCGTGCGTTTCCTTTGGCGCGGGGTAGCGGCGAATTTTCAGTAGCGCGAAAAACGCCCGCAAAACATCGCGGGTATACGACTATCAACTGCTCTCCCGGAGCACCCGCACCGTACTTGGGAAAAATGTCCCGTGGCTGCGTTGAAACCCTCGCTCCCTCTCATCGGTGCTACGGTCCTACAACTTGCAGAGACGTTACGGCCTCTCGTTCGGAGTATTTGTACAAGTACGTGCGGTAGCGAGCCGCTGTAGGTTTTAGAAATGAAAGAAACGGAGGGGAAATCGCTGCTCGATCGCGCGTCGTCAATTTTATGGATTCGTGGGATCGTTGCGATCTCTTCCCTCGCGTGTTTATTCATTTTTCAATCAACCTCAAACATTTGTCCAAAAAATATCGACAGCGCTATTACTATTTTCATGTTACTCCCGACACATGGATGTTCAATGCGCTGAAAAATGACTCGGATTCGACTTCGAATTCTAAACGGCGAGCCACCCGGGGGGGGGGGAAAACTCCGAGTTAGAGATGACTCGAGTACGAGGAAAAAGCCAACCGACCCCGCCTCGTAATCTCTCCCCGATCGTAGCACCGCGCCGCACTATATATACAGACCGCGGCTAGCAGCGGCACGGATATGGAGTGCGAGCAGGTTTCCTCGAATCCCAGCGGGTCGCCGGCTGCGAGCAGATCCGTACTCGAGATATCCGCTCCGCTCCTCGGGCTCCCGGTCACGTACACGTTCCCGCGCCCACCGCTCGTACCATCATCCATTTATTATCTTTTAATTATCTTGTTTATCTTGGCCAGGCGCCCGCGGTACACACGCACACGGGAATACGCGCACACATCACACGTATGCGTAATACTTCTACGTCCGCGTAACCGCGCGCACAACGTGTATTACATGTATAGACATAATACATGCAGATCTACGTACGGAAGGTGCGGGCTTTTTCCGTACATCCTGTATCCTATGCTATGTTACACGCGTCATAAAATCTTGTTTGCAGTGGTAAGAATAATCTCCAAACTAATTTAGAGCAGCTAAGGATTTTACACCACCCGGAATCATATAGAGACGGAGATTCGAGCGGTAAAGCACCGCATACAGCCACTTTGGGCAAGACCAGTCGGATGGGCCCAAGTTTTCTCATTAGTATCACACACGTATGTACATAATTAATACATATATACCCATTGACATCGTATATCCTGACGCTGTACTGCTTTTGGACGCTCGAGCAGCTCGAAAGTTTCGCAAGCTGCACTGTATCACCGATCTCCATGATGGAGAACTGATAAAAACTACAAATCGCCGTGATTGGGGGAATACCCAGCAAGAGTGAATCTGCAGCGTAAAACTGTGGTGCGCAATTATCGCGGAGAAATCGACGGAGCATCAGAGACGCGCGCAGCTCTCGTTCTCTCGTTCGGAGGTGCCTCGGAACAATGATTGCTTTTATCGTCGAGTCGAACGGGCGGGAGAACAAATATTGCGATTAACTGCTCGACCGGAGCCTGAAAGTGTGGAAGGTGGACAAAGAGCGGGACGAAAGGGGCTGCAGTCCTGTATTGCAGAGGAGAGAGGGGAATTTCCTTCGACGGCCGAGACAAAGGTGACGCTCTCCTGCCACCATCAGCACCAGCGCCATCACCTCCGGTAACAAGTAGCGCCGACTGAAACATTCCCTCATTGTTCCTTCCGGTGGTTGTCCCAATCGTGGCCCGACAAGATTTGTTTTCCGCGGAGCTTCCCGAAGAAAATTGAAAATCTTTTGGAAAATAATAAAAATACTTCCATTGGTTCATCAATTCAGGCTCAACTGACTGCTTCACGGTAATGCCTTGTATGCTTTTACCAGCGCGCTAAAAAATGAAACCATGTACGTACGCGAACCGTTTATTTTTGTGTGCAGCTGCAAAACGAGATCTAATACAAGGATAGTCATTCATTGGTGTAGATACATGTAACGCTGCATATACGCTCATTATACACGTATGCCCACCATTTCGAACGCTGCAGAAAACTATGAAAAAACAATTTACCAGTTATAAATATGGTGTTACTCTGTAAATTGACATTTTTGGTCCAAGAACAGTCGGCTCTGAAAATCAAATGAAGAAACGACCACCGTGAAATGTCGTCGAACGTGGATAGCAAGAGCCATAAGCATCGGAACGACGAGACGAACGAAACGAGAGAAAAGCACCCCTTCCGATCGTCGCGCCTCATGCGTCCGTCTGCCTTGATTTTTTCGCGCCGGCATCGGCGGCCTTTTGCCCCAAGACGAACGGCGCATTAATGCGACGAGTTGTCCGGGACGCGGACGAGGGGCTGAACTTCTCTCTCTCTCTCGGGTCATGCAGTCAAGTCGGGGATGGGAGATCGATCGTAAGACGCCGCGCCGGGGAATCTTTGGCCACCGACGGTGTACGTATTATGTTCTCCCTCGTTTGAAAACAAATAGGAGCCGTCCCGTTCTTTCGTCCCTCGGCGCTTGCTTGCGGGTGGGAGGGAATCAGCTCGTAGGTTAAATCAGACCGGGAAAATCTCGTTATTATTATTATTGTTGCTGCTGCTGTTCGTTCGGCGGGCAAAAACGGTTCTCCTCCTCCTCCTCCTCCTCCGTGTCCTCGTCGTCTACGAAAAGGGGCGGTGGCTGGTCCATCTTTCGCAGACAGATGGAGCACAGTCTCGAGGCGTCGGGCTCGTCCCAGTTCTCCTCGTGGCACGTCGGTCCCTGGGGCAATGGGTTTTCGCCTCGGTTTTCGGGGTGATCCCAGGACTCGTCGTCCTCGCTGTCATCGTCGATGCTCTTGCCGTCCAACGAATACGAATCTTGGTAGTTTGTGAAGCACTAAAGTTCAATCGGATATGGCCGTATATAACCTTCGTATCGTTTCGAAACTTCCCGACTCTAACGTAAGGCGCTCACTCACGTATACGCAGTCCCCGTCCTCCGGCTCGATCGTCTCCCTGATTTTTTTCCACTCCCACGTCATTTCGACACCCTCAAATTCGCAAGCCTAACGCTTCTATGTATACGCATATATGTCGCCTCTGATAATGGACGTACTAGTATATAAACATTTATAGGTTGGTTAAGTAATACATAGATACATGTATATTAACGGCCGCAGTGACAGTTGACGCTCACGTTCGAGTTCCCTGTACAGCAGTGTCCCGGTCATCCTACCCTATTCCACGCAGATTCCACTACCACCCCCGACGACGCTCTCGAGAACACTCATTGCCGGCTGCTGCCGCGACCCGGCGTTTGGATGGGGGGGGGGGGTGGGGGAGGGGGGGGGAGGGGGGGGGGGGGGGGGCGGGGGCGGGGGGGCGGGGGGGGGGGGGGGGGGGGGGGGGGGGGGGAGGTTACAAATCTCCTGCATGTCCGGGTGACCGTAGGAAGAAGTGTACCTACCTAATGTAGAGCAACGCCCTCGTTCGCTCTCTCGAGAAAGCTGTGTGCCATTTGTACCTATATGCCCGGGAGCAGGATAAGGCATGCCCTTAAAATTAATATATTCTCGGCTCTGGGGCGCCCCGAGCGAAAGAGAGGACGGGGTTATCCATGGGAAGTTTAACAGCGCGGTAACGTGGACCGAGCCCGGCTCCCGGATGAATAGTAATGCGCCTGCCCCCTCTCTTTTTGGATCGGCCGGCTGTACGTCTTGGCGACGTGCGTGGCCGCCCTCCGTGTGTAACCCACCCATCCCTCTCCTTCCCAGTCGAGCAGAGAGGGCGAGATGTCCTCGGAATTGTCATGCTCCGGAGTGCCGGGACTTGGCAGAATTATCGGCTCCGAGGTTTCGCCCTGAGACTCTCTCTCTTCTGTACCTTGCGGGGCGCCAGGGTGGCCTGTGGGGAGATTGCCTCCGTTTGCCCGTCGCGACCTTGGCTGAAGCTTTTGTTACCGGGTATTTGGAAAACAAAAATCATCATTGACTTCTCGTGGTTCGTTATTGCTGGATGTTTCGTTCCCCTGCACCCGTATTATTGTTGTTGTTGTCGTCGCTCTTGGGGCGCTTTTCGCACAGTTGGTTATCCTGTCGGTACAACTGTCGATGACAAATTCGTCACGAAATCCGCGGCCGAATGTTTCCCCGATGAAATCGAAAATAGGTCGAACGCACGGGGATACACCGCTGTGCGGCCGTAATGGCCCGATGATTAAATTGTAGATGGACCGTGGGCTACCATTGTCGCGTGCTCGAGCGACTATTGCGTAATGGCCATTGAAATCCGCTCGGTTATTCTCCAATAATACACGCACACGTATATATACACTGCACTGTTCACGAACGCAAGAGTAAGCGTGACGCGATATGTGTGCGGCGTGTTTGTATTATAACACGCTCTCTTTAGCAAGAACTGAAATAATTAGATCCCCGCGTACGGACATTAATTTTAGTGCTGCGCAATTCATCAATTTCGATTCCTCTCGTTTGTTCCAAAAAATGATGAATAAATCGTCAAACATCTCTCGACCGATTTCAATTACAAATTTCCCTAGGATTTCCTTTTTTTTTCCTGCACGCTCGAACGATAAGACCACAAATCCCAAGATACAACATCCTCCGTCAGTAGGTGTCTCCGTACAATATATCACCGATCACACACGAATCGTACCTCTCATTTTCGAATTGAATAAAATGAATGCGCATCCTCCCTGATCCCCACGCGCGAATAAATAATTGCTGGTGCATTTTAACGCTCGGTCCGAGTACATTATGGTGGTCGCGCGCGCACCTGCAGTACTTGATATCCATACATTGTACTGTGTGCTTCTTTATGATTTTCTAAATAAACTGAAACCCCTTAACCAGCACCCCCACATTCACCCCTTAGCCGCCCCTTATCCTCCAGTTGCCCGGAAAGTTTCGCGGGCTGGATGGTGGCTTTATCCATCCCCCATAATACTGCAGGTAAGGGGGGGGGGGGGGCTATTTCCGTGGAACGAGAGTAAAGTTTTTTTTCCTCCGAGCGCATCGGAGGAATCGATTCGGCGCAAACACCGATGTTGCTGACTTATATAACTGACTGTCGCCGCGGAACGCGTCACCCGCAGCGATCACCGAGTAACGCGACCAAAAATTGTACTCACGTGCACCGAAAGTAACAATACATCGAGCGCAGCGGGACGAAAAAGGACAAAATTTCGCGGCACGCACAAGCACACGCACGCACGTATCGCAGCAAACACGCCAAACCCGCCCGGGAGTAAGACGGGAGCTCCGAAAGGTGCTTTTCAATTTGGCCCGGCCCCAGTAACGCAATAAGCGTATCCTCCCGCTGCCTCGTAATATACGCGCACGCGGGAACGAGGCGCCCGAGGCATCAGCACCGAATCGAACGGAAATGCCGCGGGGGTACCTACCCGCGTTCATCGCGTATATACCGCGCGACTGTAATCTCGAGGGTGGCTGATGGTGCAGCGGCAGCGGAAGAGCCAAGGTCCTCCGGAACGTTTCGCGCACGCGAGCGGCTCCCTAATGGCGGAGATATGCAAATGCCGCGAGCCCCGCAAAATGTTAATTTCGTTAACGGGGCGCTCTTTCTCCCCCTCTCTCACCTGCGCGCGCTCTATGATGATGGTGATGGCGGTGGTGGCGGACGACCGGACTCCCGCCCCGGATTTTTTCATCTCGGAACCAGCGCTCCGCCATAAATAGAGATGGAAATTGCAACCCGCGGAGGCTGGGCGGGATTCATTCAGCCGGGTCGCGCTGGAACTTTTGTTTCGCATTTTTCTCTCGCCGCTCCGCTATAGGTCGCTGGGTGGACAACGCTTTCAAGGGATCCGACCCTCAGGGCCGTCCTCCGGCGTTTGAAAAATGTTTTGACAACTCGGAAGTTCGACAAACATCCCGAAAGCCCTCGGTGAATATTATACGCCGCTCGTCTGGTTAGCCGCGCGGCGGGCCGTCCATTGGAGTCGCCCGTAGAGGCTGGGCGTTGACCCTCGGAAAAAGGCTAATTGAACGCACGCGAGGGTAATCAGCGTAATTGACGGCGCCGGCCCCCAGCGGGAGGACGGTTTATCGAACAACGATTTCCCAGTACACGGGGAATCTCTCTCTCTCTCGGCAGGCCGCAGTGATTCTTTCGCCGATGGATATTGGCCCCCCCATCGTGTCCATGAAAACGCGGGCGAGTACCAGCATAGCAGGGCAGTCGCCCCCGTGATGCCTCGTCAGTGACCCTCGGCCCGGCTCTTCCTGCGCGGCTATCGCGTTTCGATGCCGAGAGCTCGCGCGCAGAGAGGGAGCCCCGCCGGAAAATCTCGGGAAATCCGATCGCAAATCCGCCGAATCGATATTCGCCGGGGATCTGGCGCCGCCGCCCCGCCCCTCTTTCCGCCGGCGCATAAATTTATTCGGGGATGGGAAAAAAAACAATGACCGCGGGCCGCGTTGCGAACGCACACCCGCACCTGTCCGCGATTCGAGAAAAAAGAAAATTAATGCAGATTCGGACACATCGAGACGTAAAGGGGAGCGCGTTCGAGGGACGACGATCGCCCGAAGAGCGTCAGCCGAGCGACCGCGTCCGCAATCTTCCCGAGCGGGGGGGGGCGAGCGTTTTTCCACCTCTTGCCTCCATGAATTTCTACGTTCCACTTCCGTCCTCCGCAGGCGGCGCCGTGGCCCAGCTCCTCTGTACCCGATGCCGCTGAACGCAGTATACTTACCGTCCGCTACAGTACAGCGGTGTACGTATATGTATAGAATAAGCTCCCTTCCATCACGTTCGCCTGACGTGGCGTTTCCCAGCATTGTCTCGTCGTACGTGGCGTTTCCCCGCCTTGTCTCGTGGTCGTCCCCCGGCCTTTTTTCCCCCCCCCCCCCCCCCTCCTTCCGCGTCCTTTCTCTCCCCCTTTCGTTTTTCCTCGAGCTCGACCTACTCCAGCCGCGTTACTCTATTCTTTCCTCCCAACGCCGCTCGCCCGCCCCACGAATGGTCGCTACCATTGCGAACGGCTCGGCGGCTATTTTTCACGGAGAGAGTTGAATTCTGTTCGACCCCATTTGGGGAATACCAAATAAATCCGAGTCCGGCTCGCGTAAAGGAGCTTGCGTCGATCGTTCCATCCGTCTACGATACGCGTTCTCTGCGCCTATATGCAGATACAGTACCTATTGGACGTCCGTGGCATGGTCATCTCCACCATCGGAAGGACGGGAGAAGGCGGAAAGAGTTGGCCGAAGGGTTGACTCTGGTCGTATAGTCCTCCTCGGTCAGGCTGCTGTCGCGATGGTCTTCACCACCGTCAGGGGGGCGCAAGAAATTAGTAATCGGATAATGCTCCTGACCCCCCGCCCCCCGTTAACCCCCTGCCGCACTGGACCGTTGATTGATCGAGGGCTACTGTGGCTGCAGTAGTTAGCCAGCTACTCGTTAAATCCCACGCCAAGTACAAGCTGCATCAGCCGGGGATTTGTGCCGGTGTATATGTGTACTTACTTGAGAGCCTGTATACCGCCCTGAAGCTGTAGGGCGAGCTAGGTGTTTCGAAAATTGAAATTTGACGAGCTTGGGGATTGTCGGCAGTTCATGTACAAGCCGCGCAGTTTTAATCCCACGATTAGGCTCTTGTTGCGCTGTTTTCCAAATTCTTGCGTCCGTTGGTGTTTAAAATTCAGCCACGTAAATGTAATAACCATACCGACGATGCATTCGGTACTTTCGCCTTAATTTCATCACGTGATTTATAATTAATAGTCAAAGCAGGCGTGCCCCGTCAGACTCTGACTACTCCTGATGCTTATTATACATGTATGCTCACTTATCTCCGCTTGCCATGCGCACGTGGATTATACGTACATATGTATGAATACGGTACAGCCTACGCATATGTACCTATATGCGGGGACGAGAGAGCTAAAAGCGCATTGGACAATCCACCCGCGGTTCCCTGCACGCGTGAGCCAGGAGAGGAAGGGAAGGAGGAGAGCAGCATCTACTGCTGGCTAAAATTCCAGGTTATTTCTGTATACCATTGCCTATTACGCGATGGACGATTGTGCGACGGTAAGCGTGATCGTAATAATGAATCCAGTGGCTCATCGCGATCAGGATCATAACCAAATGTTCTCCAGCGCCTATACTCCCAGGCATTCGTTCGAGCTACACATACACATATACCATTTTATCCCACTCGCGATCGAGCTTTACTCATCGTTTCGCGTAACTTTGGCCGGGCTCCTCCCTTTCCCTCCGCAAACTTGAGTGATATGCGGCGTCTCTCCTCACCTATATCTATATACTTGTACATACCCGCCAAACTCGTCCGCAATGTAATTAGTAAATTCCTACAGACGTTGCCCTCGAAACTCGATTTCCCGCTGAGACTAGGGCGTCTTAAGTACACAGAGCGTCACTCACCGACGTACTCGAACAACATTATTCGGAGACCCTTCGGTCGTGATTAAAACGCACTCGTCCGCCCTTCTCCTCTACTATTTCCGGGACAGGCTGGAAAACTTGACTTCCATGCACGACATGATGCTGGGTTACCAGTTCGTGTATACCCAGCTTGCCGCATGATTACCCTGCAGTACCTGCGTGTTTGCAGCAACGGTCGATCCCAATTGCGACACGATGAAACGTCTCTCTGTGTCAGCTCGTACGTTCTATTGCGATCGGGGAGATGGAGAGGCGATCGAGGGAGGAGAGAGAAAGCGAGGGGTTGCAGCGGCGCCATCGATAGCGCGCCCAGCGCTGTAAAAATTGATGTGCGGTTCTCTCCGCGCAACCAACGAACCGACGGCGATACCGTACGAGCGTGCTTGCTCCGTTTGCCCCGCAGCCAGGGAGATGTATTTGGCTTATCGCAGGGGTTGAATTCTGCCGAGAGGCACTTCGTGGATGTATGCAATGTACCCAGCCATACAGTCACGTTGAAAACAAGAACCGAGGAAGATTGATGGCGGTGCGCGTACATGATACTAACTTGTATAATGTACGTGTGCCTCCGAAACTAACCGCGACTTTCTATATGCTGTATGCCCGTACGAGATGTATGTACAACGACATTCGCGTGGAATGTGTACACGTATACTTGCAGAGGACAAGAATCATTCCTGGTTAATACAGATTGTATACTTACTTGAGTTCGGCATGTGATAGTAGACGACATAGACCGTGTGTATTTCTTATGTCTACCATAGGTTTTTCTTCGCACGTTTTTAATTTCAACTCGCTTGGAGCAGCTAGGTTTCAGCGTGACGCTTGTCGTTTTGTTCCAGACCGCTGCAAAATTTTGCTCATAGGCACTGCCCACGGAGTTCTACTTCAAAAGGAACGCGATAGCCCCGCTGCCGAGGATACGTGCTCCGCGACAGACAGATATCATAATAAGTCAAAGTTCGTGGGGGGTATCGGGAACGGAGTAGAGTTCCCTCGGGAAGGAGAGCCGGAGACTGATTTTCATACCTGGCTCCCCCGATCGCAATAGAACGCGCGACGGCGACGCTCCGCTCCGTCGCGGAGTGTTTGTCTTGCCAGCGGTCCGTTGGTCATTTCCGTCGTAAATTCAGCAAATAGTACGCATCACACACCTCGGGGATCTCGGATGCACGGGCGCAGGTTCTTGGAAAAAACTGCAGTAACGACTTTCCGAGGCGTTCCACGCGCGCGTTACCGCATTTTGCGGCGCATCGGCCAGTCCTCCCCACCCTCGAATAAAAGTCGTCGAAAGCAAAGTTTTTCGCGTTCGTGGCTCGGTGTACAGGTACAGCAGGGGCGAGAGGTATAATAGGGGGGGTCGTGCGCGTCGAACGGGAGCTACTTTTGCGATCGAGCAGTATCCACACACACGCCCACGAGCGCGCGGAGCTGCATGCATGATATTATATGTTAGTGCACTAACAAGGTCTCGCGGCTTGTGCCGTTGCTGTTCTCCCTCCTCGAGTACGTCGCATCGTACGCGTGTGAAATGTGCCCTGCTACGGTCTTCTTTTCCCCTTCCCCGTCCCTCGATCGATCGATCGAGTTTGCGAGGCGCGCGGCGAGAAAGAGGAATAACGCGCGCGTGCAGTGCCGCTCGGGGGCCCCTTTTCCCGACCTCCCGCCACAAACGGTTGCTGTTCGAGGGTGGATGGACGGGCACAATACGTATCGGTGCGGTTCGCTCTTCGATGGTATAAGTATGACTTGGACGTACGGGGTTGTATATCACGCTTGCGTCAATTATGTACGCTGGTCGTTATTACACGGGAAATCTATTTTGTGGGATAACAATCGGTTGTTTGAAAAAAAATACACACATTATTTGTGTACTCCACCTACAGGTGCGTCTTAACCGCAGAGAGAGAGAGCAATGAGCAGTAGCAGGTACGAGTGGACGCGTGTCTCCTGGCTGGCCTCGTGTTTTTGCCCCCTCCCCAATATTCGATGAGAAACTCGGGACATTTCCCTCGGGGCCCCGTCCCCCCCCCCCCCCCTCCCCACTTTTCACCAGCTGATCGAAAAATCACGCGCGGCCATCGGGCTCGTTTCTCTCCCTCCGGGATGTATACGGGCCGCGTGTCCCCCGAGCAGCTTGTCGCCCCGAGGATTATTACTCTTCGCCGGTCTCTCTCTCTCTCCCTGCTTCGAGTAAATTTACATCAGAGTCACGGGTAGACCGGTCGATGTTCTCCAGAGCGCAAAAACGAAGCGCGCCTCCCGCAAAGTGCAGGGCTCATCCGCCGATCCGCGCGCGTGTGCCTCCCCCTCTACACGGGGAGAAGACTCGCGAAAAACACGTGCGCCCGCGAAATCGGGGCCGCCGAGTCGCGCCAGACGTTTTGCGGCCGGCGTTGCGATCATTGTACGTTATAATTGTTCCGCGCGCGGCCCGCCCCATAAATTTGCCCGAGCAACGAGCCGGCGCCCGCGATACTCGGGAAAAACGCCCCGGTCCGCTCGGCGATAATTCAGCGCGGCATTCACAGTCCTCCGGCAGCTATATTTGCTGTACGATGAACAACGACAACAAACTCGGACCAAGAGCGCCCACTGCGTACAAACAGATATACTGCACGACGGTGGTGCGGGTATATATAGAGAGAGAGAGAGAGAGCTGCCCGAGATCGGCTGCGTCTCTGATTTCTCTTCAAAGTGAAAACGATCCTCTGCCAAGCGCGGCCCGTGTGCGCGGATTGCTCGGTCCTGAACGAATGGACTGGTTTGCCTCGCTCGTTCGATCGACAGCTCGGAAGGAACATTTTTACAAGCAAAGTTTTCCAATTGTAAAGTCGTGCAGTTTGAATGGGCGTTAAATACAAGAATATAATTAATTATCAACCAATGGGTGCGATGATGAACGACTGCAATCGAATATTCATCGAACGCGGGGACGGAATATTTCACCGTATCATCTCTTACCCAGGGGCACGCTCAGAAAATACGGACAAGAGAGAGAAGAAGATGGAAGGAGTCTCGACTCGCGTAAAAAGCAAGCAGCAGCAGCAGCCAACGGGTATACGATTGTTTTCACCTCACCTATATATATATATATAGATGCGGAGAAGCTAATGTTTCACCGTCTCGATCTCTCCCGCCCCTCCTCCTCCTCCAGTCATCTGCCGCCCCGCTCCCCGAGCTTTTGTGCGCCGCCTCCTCTGCTGTGCAGTCGAGTGGCACAGCTTGTTTGTCGTCTTAATTGGGGAATTTCGCTCTCCCCCCCATCGGTATATAGTCACTTTACCATGAAATTGACGAGTGCCTGCCAGCCTCGGCGTCGCTGCGTGATTGATTGCGGTTTTGAAAAACTGACGTCTTTCGAAGCGTCTTTCTTCCTTCGACGGACCAATATTTACCATTAGCCCGAGATTATCAATACTACTCCTCTCACAGCTGTTAGACGGTCACGATGTTACACCGCGATTCACGCTGGGAAATTAAGTGTAATTGGGCGCGTATTGGAAATTACGAATTTGCATCTGCGCGAACACACTGTGCAGACGCAATTACTTGGGGGTTCGCATGAATTATGTTAATGCGCCAAGAGCCGCGTGATGGAGCCAGGGGCGGCAAAACCGCTATGGTCGGTGTGGTGCAACCACAGCTGAATTTTGAGTAAGTATGGAATTCCATACCTGAAAATTAGGAGACCACCGT
>JAPYYV010012758.1:0-14883 GCA_030522625.1 Copidosoma aretas | reverse complement strand
AAAAATCAGGTTATACTGATTTTATGACTACACATAACATGTCTTAATTTTACAGGGCTTAGCTTTACAGTTCTTGAGAAATAATATCGCAAAAATATACACAGGCTTTTATGGAGATGTCATGGTCAACTAGCTCATAAGCCCGTTTTTATTTCTAACTCGGTTAATGCTCTACAGAATCGCACAAAGGACGAATTTGTAAAAGCTTTTCAGAATAAAGACCATAATTTTAAATTTCAGGAAACAAAGCTTCATCGTTCGAAATATCTATTGATTTGAAGTTACAGCACATTGTTTTTTGTATATAGATATAGTGCATACAGGTCCAAACAAAAGTCCATGTTAAGTCATAATTTTCGTAATTACATCTATTTTTTTGATAATATTTATGGGTACATCGGACGGAGTATGTATTTACGTGTTTCGCATAAAAATAATTATATTGGAAGTATTTGAACCAAAAACTTATTTTTTAAGTTTACTGCACCACAATAACCCGTTTCAGGTTGTTGTATCCCATAATTAAAAGGCCATCCCAAAAGTTATATTTTTCAGTCAAGTAGTATGTAATTATCGTCATTTAAATGTATGATATTGCCCCAAACAAAAGGTATATTGTAGATTTTGTTAATATTTTTTCCTAATTTATTTATTAATATATCAAGTGGTTAAAAAATAACACTTTTTGTAATAAAAACAATTCAATTATTTATCATCTGAATTTAATAAATTAAAGCTAGTTTGTTTCTCCGCCTTAATAGCTATAAATTCACTGTCTTTAATTTTCTAAGGAGTGAATATTTGGTGTAAATAATGCATTTACTTATAAAAATTGAAAAACATTTCATAAAAAAATGCACTTATAAGAATGATAGGACCTTTTTGAAAAATCGAGAACGGTCAATTGTAGCTATCCAGATAAAAAAAAAACTAGCTGCTGTTTATTAAAATCAGATATTAATTAATTTTTTTTCATCACGAAGAGTGTTTATTTGAGAGTTTATATGTCTCTCAAAAGAAATTGTAAATAATAAAAGTTGTATTGTTATCATATCTTGGTCATTTTCTTATTTAATGTTGATGTTGTATCCAAGGTATATACTAAGTAATTTTAGTAAAAATAAGGATCAAAATTATGTACGTTGTGGTCTGAGTTCATAATAACTCAAGAGCATTAACTGTATTAGCAGAATATTCTGCCTTAATGACTACCTCATTAATATTAGGTCTAATCAATTGTCATTACTGTACCTATTATCGCATTAAATAATGAAAAGAGGCGCAAAACCTATACACCGAAATATCAAGAAAGTTGAAGCATACTATTAGAGTTAAAAACTTAAGATAAAAAAACGAGTTTTCGATTTTTAATTATCTTCGTTACGAAGTTCTTGTTTTTATAGTTAACAATATAACATATTAAAAAGAGTAAAAAGGGAAAGAGTATTAAAATTTCGGAGCTGAAAGCGCAGTGGTTTATGCATAAAGGCAGAGTATTTTCGAGTAATGCTACAGGTCAAGACAGGCAAGGGAAAACAGAGAAATATTTAAAAAAACAATATTTATAAAAACGTTTTACAGAATGACGTCATTCTAAGTCCAAAATGACGGTAGGAACTGAATGTCAAAACACGTATTTAATTCCAACCCCTCGGCATGAGTATCAAATAGAAGGCTATAAAAAGTAAAGTATCAATATTTAGGAAAATTAGTTTTAAATGAACAATGACTTAAATGGCAATTAATATAAAAGGACTAATTAATTTTTTGGTATGGATGTTCAATACATGGGTTTGGTCAGTAGAATGCGGTAAGATAAGTGACATCATACAATTTTTAATATGACAAAAACCACTAATTAACGAACTGTCATTACTCTAGAATCTATACGTCGTGGGTATTAAGTTAAAGGAGTAAAGGCAAGGAACGTCGTAACTACTCCCTATCCAAAATCTCAATGTTGATTAGCGTCGATTTTTTAGAATTAAATCAACGCCGAATCAAAGCTAAATCAACGATAAGTCAAAGTTGACTCCGCGAATAAATAAACACTGTAATCAGTCGTTAATTGCATCGTTAATTGAAGGTTGATTAAGCGTTAGATTTTTACGTAAAAATTGTCTGCACGCTTGAACAAATATTGTTTGCAGTAATCGAAAATTTCTTGTGTGTACAGACAATTTGGATTAGCTTATAAAAAAGTGTAAACAAAACAGTTAAAGAAAAATATAGCTGAGTCGACCAATGCAACGGCACCAAGACTTAAACCTGGTCAAACAAGATTCAAAGTCCAATGTCTTACCCACTTGGCTAGCGTGGATTCGACAAGGAGATAAGAATTTTGGACTTTTTAATTTTTTTTTGTAATTATACATACACTTATTTTCACTTGTTAAATATTATATCCAAGCTTAAATTCAATATTAGATCCGGGGCTGGGTATAATGTCGTGTTCAACAAGATGTTTTCACATGAAATAAGATGATTCCTACGTAATTATGTGCGAAGAATACGAATTGTTTTGTCGTTCTCATGTAAACATTAGGATTAAAGTTCAATCAACACTAAATCAATGTTAAAACGGCAAAGTAATTTACTACTAATTTCAGTGTTCCCTTATTTACTGAGTTAACGTTGAGTTAGCATTGTTTTAACATTATTTCAGCGTTAATTCAATTCTATAATCAAAGTTGATTTAGTTTTGCAATAAAAATTTTCTAAATAAGTTGGAAAATGGTTTAATAAAAAATAGCTATGTTCGACAACAATTATATGAGGCTCATCATAATAAAAAATTCTATATGTGACAAAAATTATATATTTGACTAATATTTCATTTAGAATTTTTTCATAATCAGTACCTATTATCCAATTAGAATGCAAAAAATAACTAACTTCAACGATTATTAGTTGAGCTTGGAAAGTAGGGAGCTGACACGCGCAGCACACAGGTAAGACAATGCTTGTACAACGGGACATTTTGCTATGACTATCAGCCTCACCGCTATTGTACTGAAAACTTAGGTAGTCCTCGATGGCTTAATAATTAGCGTGCCAGCTTCCTAGCCTGACAGACTGGATGCAAAACGGGGTTTGATTATCGTCGAAAAATTTTTGGGAATTTCGATTCTCGGACTTTTCGGTGGGAAAAGTACCCGTGGCGCCGAAAACACATTCTCCTGATGATGCCTGGACTTTGGGGGGCAATCCTTCCTGGATGAGGTTGTCAGCTCGCGCTGACCGCTTGGTCAGTGAGTTTCCGCTGACAGTAGGCGCTAAGCCAATCCTTGTCGTGGGAGTCAGCAGCTCATCGACCAGGGCGATAGATCACCGGCGAGTCTCTTCCGGGGCATCCAACACCTGGGCCAGTTCATCCAGAGGTATCGCTATCATCCCAGCAACTACCGGTGCGGCTGGGCTGAAGATATATGAGTTAATTTTCTTCGCTCATAAGCCTGACGCCTGACCGAGATGTGTTTCTCTCTCTCTCCCGTCGTCCCTGGAGCTGCTTCAACACCTTAATATTCCGAGTTTCGCCTTGATGCGTATATTACCGACCAGATTCCTCCCTTGGTCTCATGATCGGCCATTGGGCTTCACCGTTATGTCTCCTCTATCCACTATTTCTCTGATATCAGAGTAATAGTCCAACGGACTGGCTCTCTCTTGGGGAGGATGGTTTTAGTCGGTAGGCGCCCGTGATGATTAGCATCACGTAGTGTTATTACACTGTTAGCCATGGTGAATGCAACACTACCTATACGGCAGCCGTGTGTGCACGTAAAGGCATCTTCAAAAGATCTCCTCTTTCCCGCAATGGAAAAAAAAAAAAAAAAACACTGTATCATAATAATACGTAAAATTTAGCACGTTCTACCCCAATTCACACAGTCGCATCATTTATATTTATTGTTAGTCTAAGTAATATTAACCTAATATAGTTACATGATTCCCATATCCATGCTGCACATAAAAGCGATTATGGAAATATTTAATGATTTAACTCCATTTTCAGCAAATACTTCTTTTTTAAACTACTTTATTACTCATTTTCAATGTTTTATTATTAAATTAAGCAGATTATTAATTGCAGACAGATATGTGAAGTAAAAAATGCTTAGACGTTTAAAATCAAAGATATAAAATAAAAAAGTGTGACTTACGTCCCTTGGATCGTTATATACTAGTTTTTGCACATAACAAGAAATACCTTCTTGATTTTTATTGAACCGACTATACGTTTGATAAGAAATTTTTTTCCACAACGTGATGTTTTAAGTGTTATCGTGTTTTTCTATACCAATTTTTTTTTGTTTAGATAAATTGAACGCTATGTAAAATTTATCTTTAATTAAAAAATCGTATATACACGTGAAATATAATAATTCGCATCATTAATAACCAAATTAGAATACAATAATTCCAAAATTAAAAACCAAAAAAAAGTTGGCGTGATTGATGATTTGCCTACAACAATACCAGCTTCTTAAAAATTTTATCGAATCAAGAATTATGTTACATCCAACCAATGGCAATCGCAGTATTTTAAAAGTTGCTCGTCCTTTTTCATTATATATTTTTAAATTATATAATGACGTTTCATTACTCACTTTATTTTTTATAAATTTAAAAAATATTGCTTATGATCTTCAGAAAAAACTACATTTACCTATTGGTATATTTTTATTGTTGCTTAAAACTTGATATCCTTATTAAAAATATATTTTGTAATGTTATAATGCATTGTGTAACAAGTGGGGTATACTCGCATATTGCGCATGTGAGTGCCGTCGGCACTATCGCTCAAGTGAGTAATATGCAACTGCACTACGCAAGTTGCACACACTATTTTTCGTTACCAGTGCCAGAAATAAGCAATTTTTTTATTTTATTTGCATCAGCAAAGCAAGTGCAAAGAAAGATGATGGCTGCGGCGATAGTAGAAAATCAGCTAGGTGCAGGGGGGATGACCGAAAGCGGGTAGAGGAGGGGGCGGGGGGCGCAGCCCCCGATTAAAAAAAATCAATAAATTCGATCGATGAAAAAAAGTTATAATAATTTTGCTAATGATAGGAAAAAAATTTAGGTGCACATTAAATTTTGTTTTAATCTACTCGTACTTACACTAATATAACTTAATCGCACTTTTTCTCTTACTAGTCGCATTCACGCTGCAAAACCTACTATTGCCTCGCGAATGATACCGTTTGTAAGTCCTTTAAATGTAAATGTAGTACAATAGAATCGCAAGAGGGCATTTTGAATTAACCATTGATAGTTCAATAGGCTGATTCTGCTGTGAAAACGGACGAGTGCGCTTAATTCATGAAAACACGGAAAAGTGTGCGAATTTTCACTAAAACACGGAGAAGCGTGCGTTATTTGTATAAGACACGGTCTTTCAATGAAAATACACTATAATGCGAGAGCCAAAGTATTGCGATATGTTGCATATTTCGTGCATGCGTGATAAAAACATATTTTATTAACTTTGTAGAATCGTAAGTTTTATTTCATTCAAACAAAACTGTAAGTAGTGTTTATTGTTATTTTTTTCAATTTTTATTTGAAAATAATCTTTTTCAGTTTATTTTTAAAATCTTTTTCTTTATTTACGAAAGCCCTCTTTATTCAATCTAATCCACACTAACTATTCATCATAAAATTTTTGTTCTGATATCCATTGCGCACCCGTTGCTCCTTATTCTTTTTCCTTTGGAATGATATTCATCAGTCTCATATTTTCTTTTTCCCTTTCAGTTAAGCCGTCATCAAGCAATAATTTTATTTTTCTCTGGTATCCATTGTTTTGCATCAATTAACTACAGTATATAATAGTTTCAATTTAGCAGTAACCAGCCTTAATGGCTCTTATTTTAATGACTTTAAAGTCTACGCAGAATCATTTAAAGAAAAATTTATTTGTGTTTTTTTATGATCTTTTAAAACATGCAATTTCTTTTTGTAAGAATATTACTTTTTCTCATTTTCGTCTTTCATACCTCCTGCCTTTAGGCTGTATTTACATTACTTACCTTGACTTCTTAACGATCAGTCACTTTTACTTAGCAACTATTCACTCCTGATTTCCTTTTGTTAACAGACACATAAATTATATTTTAATAACAAGCACGTTTATCAGCATGAACTGACTTTACTACTCTGCCTGTCAAGGTTCTGTTTCTGCATACTGAATTTATTTTTTACTGTTTATCATATGGATTTTTTTTAACTAGATGCGCATTGAAAAACTCTGCTAAGTTTTTTTTTACTGCCTGTCTACTATGTGGGCTCTCTATCATTTTCTGATTTAATTAATTATTTTAAAGTCTTTTTTTATGTACAGCGTAACTTTTTTTCTTTTTTAACTTTTCTTCTAATCCCTTTATTTTTGCTCGCGAAACCTCTTTCTGCTTAATAAATACGACTTTGCTACCTGCATCTCTTGCAAAATCTACTCTACCTTCTTTATTTTTTCTTCCCTTTTTGTTTCTACTGTATTATGCAAGAACAGCGCCTTTGACCGTCTCATACTGACTTGCTTTGTAGACGATTAACGTGATCGTCTTAATTCCCACTATTTCTCTTATCTGTAGCGACTACCCTGACCTCCTTCTCTTGAATGACCATATAAAACATGCTTTTTATATCTTGGACGGCATTTTGATCCCTGTATCTTGGAATATATTCTTTATAGTCAGGAAATCGTCTGCTTCTGCAACCTGCCTCTCAGCCGTCAATAGATCCCCTACTTCATAGCTAGTCACAAAATTATAAATAACTGCGTTTATCAGTGATAGCACTTATTTTTTCTCTGTTCAAGCAGTTTTTTTTTCTAATTTCTAATATGAGTTTCTTTTTTTGTATCCAAATTCTCTTTCTTAGGTCAGATGATTGTCTATCCCATTCTCTTTCCCCTGACCTCATCGTTGACGGTGTTTTTTTACTGAGCTTCTAGCTACCCCTTATCTGTAGACATGGTGACATTATTTTAGACTTTATATTTTATTGCGAGAATAATTGTCGTATCGCCGATCTACCAGTTATCAGATATTTCTATATTCTCGTTCTCTCGCACCTGCTTACAAGCTCTCATTTCCGCTTATTACTTTTTTTTCGGCCAACTTCTCTTTTTTGTATTAATCTTTTACGATCTGTTTACTTAATTATGACTTTTTTTATCACTTGCATTACTCCCTTCTTGTTCCCTACTATAATCTTTTTCTTAGGCCCTTTGTCTACTGATATACACAGCCTGAGCTAGTCAACTTTATCCCCCTTTTCATTTCAATTATTTTTAACTTTGTCCCTGCCCCTCTATCTCAGATAATACTCTCAGTATCTCCTTACTAGATCGTCCAACTTATTAGAAGTTTACTTTTACTCTAATTTACTCTCTATACTCAAATAATCATGTATCTTCCGAGCAACTTTCGGTCCCGTGCTCCCGCTCTGAACGTCCCAACAGTTTTGTTTTTTATAGAGTAAGCTTTGTGGCGGGCCGAAAATCGCATATTAAGATTGCCTGCTATGAATATGTTTTATGTGATTTAGAATCAAAGTACATCACTCTGGCCAACATTTTCGTCTTTATGTTTGTGTTGATGTGTTTGAAAGCGTATGTAATAAGTTATATCTAAGAATTCCCATAACCGTTTTATTTACCGTATTTAGTTTCATAAAACATTTTAGTGTTTTCAGATTTTTATAACTGCTGAGAAAAAAGTTTGGGTTCTTTCAATTTGTTCCTCACTTCGATTTTTTTGATTTTTAAAATCAGTTTTTCAAACACCTAACATTATCATTATTAGATATTTAATGTTCAAAAATCCTGAAGAACACAAAATATCCAAGGTATTTTTATAACCCAAAAAGTTTATTTCATATATTATTTGTTAAAATGTATCTGATTGTATGCAATCAGTCATATTTTTGATTCCTTTCAACTATTTCAATTTATATGGCTCTTTTTGTTTGTTTTTATTCCTCATTACCATTGATAAAAAATATTTGATTTCAAAATGTCAATTTTATTTAATTTCGATATTATTAGACATCACTAAAATTATTATTTTGATATTTTATGTCAGAAAAGCTACAAGATTAAACTTTTTTCCACAAAATAACGTGGTTAGTTAAATATATTTAATACATATGTTATTATCATCTACCATAATGTGTGTGTAGAGGTTTGTGTATGTATGCATCTAAGTAAATACTCAGATCTCATAATTTACTCAACAAATTTTAATTCAAGCTGGCACATGTTTGTCCTAAAAATCTTATTACCACCAGACAAAACCCCTGTTTTGTTATTTTAGTAATATATATTTTTATTTTCAGATTTTTGTTACTTTTTACACAAAATTTTGTTTGTAAATTTTTTTTATAAGTTTGTCTAAAAGTTCCATGATCTTTTGTTATCAAAGTTTCTAATATTCATAAAATTTCTTATAAAATAACATATTTTTTAGAAAAGGAAAAAGTTTTAATGTCTACGAGAAAACATTAGATGGAGTTGATATTTTACTTATTTAATTGTTTATTTACACGAATAAATGTTCACCCGAGCTTGTTTACTTTGTCTGAGTTTGTTGTATATGATCTAACTGGTAGCGAACCTCTATTCAAGCTAATAAACTATTTACATCAAAAACAACGACTGCACTGCAATGGAAGAAATTGAGAGAAAATCATGGGACTATTATTTTAATAGATAACTTTATATAATCTATTTCTATTAAGTATACGCGAAAATTTTTTGTCAAAATTATTTATGTAGTAAGTATCTTCAAGGAGATGTAATTATGTATTCCAGCTGTACTATTATTAAGCTGTTAAAATTATTGAAAATAAGGGAGGCAGTTGGACTTGGTCAGTGGATGCAAGCAAATAAATACGTATCCGCGCGTGGCTCCTGCGTTGCGACATGAATTCAGCATGTTAATTTTGTTTGGCTAAAGTGTAATAGGATTGAGGATGAAGATGCAAGAAAGAGAGATGTGTGTTTAATTGGCGAAAATTAGTTTGAGGATTGTTAGTTTTATGGAGCAGAAAGTAAATACAGGCATTTAGGTTCGGGCAGTGAAAGCGAAGACACGAAAAAGTTCAGTGTTGGAGTGTTGTTGCCTCGTCTTACAAAAAGCGAGAAGTAAAACGAAAGGAGCAAGGCAAGGACAAATAGACTTTTTTAGAGGCTATAAGTATATAGATACTCTGAAGTAATGAAAATCAAACTGATGAGTAAAATCCGAGGAAAAAGAGATAGTCCCAAAGCCCTGGCAGCTGAGTTGAACATCGACGACAATGGAGGTGGAACACATACTAGACAGGATATTAGTAAAAGGAGGGATTATGAGGAAACGGTAAATCCCTTTTGGTGCTGGAAAAGTGCGTGGATTAATTAAAAAGACGTGAGTAGACTTTTCCATGAAAGGGCCGAGATTACAAGGGAAAACTCAAAGTTAAGGGAGATAGTGCGGGATACGAATTCAAAGCTCGAGTAAGCAGATCAAAGAATCTTGATGCTGTAGGCAGTGAGGAAGACGTTTCAGAGATACGAGGTACACTACACTACAGCTCAACAAATGCACCAGTGAATGGAGCAAATTATTTACGTGGCGATACCACATTAAACAGCGTAGGCATTTCAGAGTTTAGAAAGCAAAAATTTAAGCGTTTAATTCATGAGAACGACAAAGCAGAGAGACAGTCTAAAATTGTAGTGAAGATTCTGTGAGAAGGAGGTGTAAAAATAAATGTGATGAACTTAACAAAAAAAAAAATTAATTTTGACGATAATGTAATAAAGGATATCATCGAGGTTCAAAGAATAGCGAAAGTGAGTAATTGTCGTAAGGGTAAATAGTCTGCAGGGAAGAAACGAAATAATGCAAAAAAAAAAATCCAAAAGGTACAAGTGTATTCTTAGAAAACAATTCAAGCTCTAAAAAGGAAGACTAAATTTTTAAGTGTGCAAGATAGCGCAGAGCAGAAGCTCATAGAGTGAAACTAGGATATAATCAAACTCTTAATAACAATTGATAATTCATATGAAGGGAAAAATACCAAGCTGAAAACGCCATAACAAATAGTAAAAGTGCCTCAACAAAGAAGCAAGGAACAGGAGTAGAAAGTATAAGGCATGACAAGGTGGATAAAACACATTATATGTAAAGGCTTCGGTAAAGGCTAAGTAAAATGAAGGTGGAGTAGAAGATAAAAAAGGCAAATTGATTTTTTTGGAATTGCGCGGGAAATTTAAATAATGGTGGTTTTTGTAGAAAAATATTATTCTGTAAGTCTGTATAAAACGTGGTTTGAGGAAAAATACATGAATGATTTTAGACGTGAAATGTCAAAAAAATTTGTATGGAATTTCATTCCAGCAACGAGAGATAAAAAAGGGAAAGGCTAAAAGATGTCTTTAATTTTTATTAATACAAAAATATTGAAAATAGTTCAGGTATAAGCATCAAGAATCGTGTGATAAAATATTAAATAATAATTGATGAGAATATTATACTCGTATGATCGGTGTACGATTGCGATGATTTAAGAGGAGTTTCAAATAATATTGAATCGAATGAGTCTACCGAGGAAGGAGAAGTCATTGCAGAAAGAGATTTCATTATTAAAATGGGCAGAAAAAAGAATTTTCTTCATATTAAAGCATTTTTAGAACAATGATTGTATTTTTTTACCCATACACCTACTGGAGTTGAGTTTTCACCCTAGTTCACGGCATTTTTACCTTGAACCCCTGTCCATCTTTCCTTATTTCCTCTTTTTTCATCCCTGTATCCCACAGTTCCCCAAACAGTCCCGCACCTAACGATAGCACCCACAGAGTCTACCACCGTATTACCCAGTGATCTAGAACTAACTGCGAGACTTGGGATCAAATCTTAACCGGAACTAACTCTGAAAAAAATTCCAAATTCACCCGATCAGAATTTAAACACGAACCTTACTTTAGCTGTTTCACCTCGGACTATCACCTTAACTAACTGAGCTAAAACTACTTCTGAAGTAGAAGAAATAGGAGAAAGAAAAAGCAAAGATTATGCTACTAGAAATATTTACATATGCAGGACAAAACGCGTCAACTAGGCCACCTAAATGGCCAGAATTGAAGGCAATGCAGAGATTTTGTTTTCGGCTTGAATTTTGTATTTATACAAAAGCTTTTAAAATTTTGGTAGCGACAAAGAAAATTTAGACAGATGGATCCAATATGGCGGCCAAATTTCTAAAAATCAAAGGATTTTAGTTATAAAAAATAGTATACTACTCGATATTCAAAGTGTGATATATATCCGGCTAATTTATGGATTAAATCGCCGTTTTCGAAAAAAAAATTATTAAAGTGTTTAAGTTTTTCTAGCTTGATGCAAACGCTTATTTTGGTCTTATATACGAATAAGTCACCTTATTAAAGAAGTTTGTTGGATACAAAGGTGGAAGAGGTCGCTGATTACAAATTCAACAAATTCAGCACATTCATCTTGTAACGTACACTATCGCGCAGTATCTTCAAATCCATTAGCTTCTTACCAGTCATTTTATATTTTTCTACCTACTTGTTAATGCATTTGATTTTATTCAATCACCATTCTAAGTCCAGTAAGAAATGCGGTTTATAAAAAATTGTTTTTAGTAACGCTAATATATTATTTAGAAAATAAAAACATTTTTTTGAAAGTATTTCATTGATACGAACATTTTTTTATAATAAGGTATTTTACCTTATAAGGGCAAACATCGTCGTCAACCACGATCACTGAATTGTTTGTCTTTGGCATGTGAGTTTAGACCTCTCAAATTAGTGTAATAGATTTGCTTAACATATATTAAACAACTTGCGTATACTTATTAGGTAGAAGTAATGTTTTTAATTGTTTTCATAGTTGTTTATGTGGACATAACGAATCTCTAAATAAGTGTGATTATTTTGTTATTAGCCTGATGAGGCTACCTCAAATAGCCAGCAAAATAGATACGCAGAGAAAAGATCAATTCGCTTCAGAGATCGAGCTGTTTCTCAACAAAAAATGACTAATGTACGGATTGGTTAATTATTTTTTCCATCGACTCAGATAAAAAAATTATTATGAAAGAATGTCCTGACCCCTATATTCGTACAATGCATTTTTTAATAGCCCAAATACGGGTGCCTTTACAATGCACGGACAAAAATTAGGACAGTGGCCTACATTACTGAAATAAGGTTATGAAAGATTTTTAAATACCCTCATACTTAACTTTAAGGGCTTCAATTTTAGGAAATAAAACTTGAAAACATCTTATAGTGTCTCTATATTGCATATAATACCGTTTCTATTAACTTATAAACTTATGTGGTTCTTAATTGCGTATGTCCGAATATAGGGTACTGTTGGAGCCACTGCATATAATATTCGGACAACAGCAAAACACCTTAAACATTGGATCTCAAGAGAATATGTTTTTTGTTACTATCCATGCAAGTAATTCGATGAATATTTTGACTTTTTCAGATTAGTTTGGTATTACAGTGTAGGAATAAATTTTTTTCTTCTAAAGTTAACAACAATTTTCTTTGTGATCGCCGCTGTTCGTATATTGTCCCGAAAAACGCTGTTGTCCGGTTGGAAAGAAATATGAATTGTTTGGGATTATATACTTAGACCAGCGAAAACCATTATAAATTTGTCAATGACAAATATCATTCCATATGCATAAAGACAGATTCTATATTATGTAAAAAAACTCCAAAAAAGTGTACCTAGTGATAACAATAATAATAACAACAATTAATTCAACACCAACGATAACTCTATACATAATTTAACCAATGTAACGGTTCCGCGTGATGTCACCAACGTCATTACACTCGGACCGAAATTTAATGTTCCATCGAAATTACACGAACATGAACGCGACTGTCATGAAAAATTTAGAATCTAGTCTTGCACAACTCGATACTTGTGAACATACGAAAACAAAAGACTGCATTCGAGTTACTCAACATATGCTTAACTCATTAAATCGTATACCTCTTATTTGCGCCACCGACCGTCAGTATGCAAAATACTTGAAAACCACGAGATCTTCTCCAAAAAACTATTCCGATATATTTTTTACGCCAGCCGACAAAGGCAACGTCACTATATGTCTGTACAAAATAGAATATTTATCTAAAATGTACAAATTATCGTCCGACAAATCTACGTACAAAATAATTTCAAAAAACTCGTTACCTTTCCTATAAAAACTAACTTCTGCTATTTTGAATAATTTCAATGAGATATTTTCTTTCCAAAAGCTACCATCGTATTAACTTATCGCTTACTGACTCGACGTTGGCCAAATGTTATGGTCTGTCAAAGATACACAAGATAATGCTCCTTTACGTCCGATAGTGACTCTAGTCAACAGTCCTACATATTTTCTTTCTGAAGTAAAATATAACGAACTTAAAACTTTAAATTCTACACCAAAATCGCATATAATTGATAGTTTCGAATCAAGGAATAAATTAAAAAACATCGAAGTTGATAATAACCATAGTCTAGTTTCTTGAGATGTTAGTTCTTTATTCACCAACATACTACTTCATATAGGACTAAGTATAAGAAGCATTGACCGAAGAACGCAATCCATCTATAATAATTGTAAAATTCCAATTGACAAAGTTAAATGCATACAATTTTTACTTAACAATACTTTTGACGACAAATTTTATCAACAAATCTTCAGCATCCCAATGAGATTTCCAATTTCACCATTATTCGCCGACCTTGTGTTGGATGACCTGTAAACTGATGACCTCTTGATTTTGAAAAAGGAATTTTACTGCTCACCACTATTTTATTTTCGTTACGTTGATGACGTCATACTTTTTATTAAAAATGACCATATTGACGATATTTTGGACACTTTTAGCTCATACCATTCGAATCTCAAATTTACATACAAAATGGAAATTAATAAAACGCTTAATTTTTTCGACCTAACATTTTATCTTTGACTGGTATGGAAAACCTTCGTCCTAAAGACGCATTTTAAATTATTTCTCGCGTCATCCAATGAGTTAGAAAAGAAAAATTGTTTTTAATGTGATTGACCAAGCGATTTTGCTATCAAGTACTCGTTTTTACAGTTTAAATGTTACAAGGGTCAAGAAGTTACTACTCAAAACCAATTACTCGCTAAAATTTATTGACAGTAATATAAAAACTCGAATAAAAAAATATAAAATGATGATCATACTAAAAGCAAAATAAACTCCCATCAAATTTGCAGAATCGGTATTCCCTTCGTGGAAAACAGTTTTGAAAAATCATCAACTATGTTAAAACCTTATAACATTTGCACTTACCCCCTTACAAACAAAAAGCTAAATAGCATCATCCGTATAAGAAACAAAAAAAGGTGAAGAGACTAACATCATCTATAAGTTTAATCGCAAAAACTGCCCGGCGTCTTATGTAGGCGAAGCAAAGCGAGCCACAGAAGTTCGTATCAGCAAACACTGCAAAAATACAAATCCAGATTCTGTTGCTTATGCATATCAACTTTAATACGGCCACGAATTCGATTAGGACAACAATAAAATTTAAGATAGAGAACTCATTAAAATTAAATACTTTTTTCAGAAATGGTAAACATGAAATCAAACAACAATAATACTTATGTCGACTGTAAATGATGAAATACGAAAAATATTTATATTAGTCTTACAGTCAAATTAATGAACAAACATTAATACTATTCTTTTAATTAGACGTATGTGTGTGTGTAATTCTAAAATTACACCCACACATGTATACGCGTTACTCCATACCAAGCAAGTTCAAACGCTTGTTGAAATTCGTGCTTGGCGGCTTCACTTTGGAAGCT
>JAPYYV010012757.1:0-17504 GCA_030522625.1 Copidosoma aretas | reverse complement strand
TGCTTTCATTCTCCCGAAAAATCATTATTAAGTTGTAAGTTAGAATATAGTTTTAAAATGTTTGATGAGGCTGACGCACAGTCAGCGATTCTTACGAAAGAACATGCAGAGAAAATTAATGTACACTATGTATACAATTTTCCACCTCGCCTCCAACGGATCACTGATTTTACTTTATTATTCATAAAATATCGAAACATTTGTTATTTCTAGAGATGCTAGTATTTCCTAATTGCATGAACAAAATCAATATTTGAGAGTATAACAGCGGAAATATAGATTTTTATGTTCTCGTTGGACATGCAACAAAAGAAATTTTTTTTTTTTCTCAAATGTTAAGTGATAATTCAAATAAAATATTTCTATGGTTATCAGAGTGGCTTAAATCTGGTGCACCTAGATCCAGAGAAATATACTGTTCTTTCCTTCTAGACGTAATTACAAAAGTAGTTAGTGCACTAAATTCAAGCATAAGTTACATTCAATACATGTTATTATGCTTCAATTTTTTAACAAAAAGACAAAAATTTAATTATCTTTGTCTTGTTCGAATCAAGATAGCTGACGTAAGTAAGTGGTTTGATGACTTGAATTGTTTTGAAAAAGAAAGCGTAAAAATTTTTTACAAAAAATGCGCCATGTATTTAGGAACCATAAGCGATTGGAATATATTTGTTGAAGATGTTAAAAAAATATTGATTTTACTGAATAGTGACTATAACAATATTTATTGCACACAATATAGAACTTACCTACTTGAAAAATTCGAGGAAACTACATGTGAAAAAAAAATGTTAAGCAGCTTCAAGAATCTCATCGATCAACTACAGGTGCCGGATGTAATTATAATATAATTCGTAATATTTTAGAAACGAGCAGTTTGTATTGTAGTAGCGAGGATAACTTTTTAACTATACCAAATGCCTTAACGTGTCCCAAGTTCGTCGATCAGTTTATTTTGCTATGCACCCATACTCCTCTATGGGAAAATTTCTTAGTTAATTCATCAAATAGCTTGTGCAATTCAACGCACTCATTTGACAAATCACATGCAATAATTAATAATTTGCTGTCAAATAAACGAGATGTTGATGAATTTTTTATAGCATATGTTAATGAAACAAATCATCTAGTCAGTAAAATATCAGACTGTGCAGTTGTAAATGAGGAAAAATAATACGATAATTTTGATGACAGTTATTTACTCCAAGCAGAAAATTGGATAGGTCAAGGAAGAGAGAGATTCAACAGCGTTGCCTTAGAACATAATGCAACGATTAATAATGAAGACTTAGCTTAGACTCATCATCCTTCAACTTCAAATTTTGATGACAGTTTATTGATAACAGAAAATTGGATATCTCAAAAAAAAGAAGACAACAGCATTGCCTTAAACCAGAGTAATACAACTATAGATAATGAAGAAAGCACCTTGATTCAAAAACCTTTAACATTAAACATATATTGTTTGGACTTTTCATTATGCAGCAACATCATAAATTCCAAAAATACATCACCAGATATAAAAGCCCAATGTGATCGACGCTTAAAAATCAAATTTGTCAGCATATCATTAGCTTCTGATGAATTTACTCATGCAGATATAGATTTGTCCAGACACACATTTATAACTAATAGAGATAGGTCTTTATTATACAATAGTCGGTATTTTACAGTATACAATACTTGCCCAATAGACAGTATAATAGAACTTTTTATCCAACTAGTTTTAAATCATAAAGAAATTCGAACATTATTTTTATACTTCGTGTACGTCAAACGATAGTTTGGAAATTTTCAAGTTATTGTATGATTACGCATTGAATAACTGTTCATTACAATATTTAAGTAAACGTCATTTTAAAATCATGGTGGATATAACAAAAGCAAAACCTGATATCATAACTAGTTTAAATTGTAGATACAGTGTGACTACATTGATTGCAAAACTTGTAAGATCTACAACTGAAAGTTTTAAAATCGCATTGTGTACCTTGTGTAAGAAAACAACAAAAGAGAGTATTTGTGTCATACCTGTAGGATGGTCAAGTTTTTTAATTAATGAAGTGAAATCATTACAGGAAGAAGTGAAAACAAGTTTATAAGATTGTCAAAACATGTATTGTGTTTCGTGTAGAAAAAGTATGGCAGTTTTAAAGTTTTCTATTAATTCTTTTATATTCATCGATGTCGAAGATACTTACAGAGCTAATGTTATTAGAAATTTGACTAAGAGTAAGCAATATCATAATATATCAAAAAATAAATCACCTATTACCGCATTAAAAGAGATACCAAAAAAAATTATAATTTAAGGAAAATCTTTTAAAACTGCAGGAGTCATAGCTTTCGAAGACGGAGAGACTCCGCATTATTTTACAATGTATTACCATGGGCAAGGCTTATGGGAAGAATTTAACGATTTAAAACTAAGTAAAAGTACACAGATTCATGAAAATAACAGTATTTTCTTACAAAGGCAAAAATATAGACTAGCTGTAATAATGCTTACAAGCAAATGACAAATTTTCTAATTGATAACATCAACAGTTCTTACAAAAACAATAGTGCAAGCTACAATTTTTATATTCAATCTGATATCTTTCTGTTCAACATTCCATCAAACCTTGAAAATATATTTATGTACAAAATTGTTATGTATGTATCAAAGTTTTAAAGTTTTCACCAATAAACTTTATAAATTACTTTTTCTAATACTATGTTAATATTATAATTTATTACGAAATTCCAAACATAATTATATTTAACTACGTGCTGACATTGAAATTCTGCACGATGTAATGAACATGTGCAATTCTTGTGTAAAAGTTAGACTTTAAAAAAACCTCAGAATTTCGTCAAACTTGTATATATAAAGGTGTTTAGTAAACAGTACCAGTGACGATGACGTCTATCAACGATATTCAAATGCAGAAAAAGTTAGTTATTGAAGTAAAAAAGATGTATGCTCTGATGGATCATAACTGTACTTCTACAAAGGTCAACGACGGCAAAAAAATGTAATAAGTTGCTTCGATGCGTCATGATCACAATGAAAACCAAACGTAGGTCTCCTGCCCAGCTTTCAGAAGTCCCGGGCGGTCTGTAAATCTGGATAAATGGGTAAGAGAGCCGCACGCAGCAGATGTGTATGTATATATCATACATACGAAATCATTAATGAAAGCGCCGTGATCCGTGATTGTATTGTGTAAATATATAAACGCTATAGGCATTCATAATTACACAGCAACTTCTATCATCCAAATTACAGTAGCACCTAACAATACATATCACAAAGTATCCACACTGGAGTGAAAAACAAAATTATTTGTTGCAAATTTATAAGGCATACTTATCTGACATTTGTAGGTTACTCCAAACTCTATGCGAAATTACACTCAGGGCAATCGTTGGATTTTTGAAGATTCAATCTGCGCAAATCTAAATAATTTCTTAAGAAAGTTAATTAATTAAATATCTCGCAAGTGTGACAGATTTATACATATTTTTAAAGCACAGATGGTATAAACTAGAATATCTGCCGTGAGCAGGGATTACTACAGGTTTACTACGTTACTTTGAATATCGTACATAACGTATGTAAATAATGTAACAAATGTATGAAATGTTTCAAATGTATAAAATTATCGCAGACGCGCCGGCAGGGATATGTCGCTATCACATATACACCTACCACATATGTGACACATGTGTAATACATATGTGATACATGTCATACACCTAACAGCGTTCTAATAAGTGATGGAATACAAGAGCGCGAAATTTGAATTGGCTACATGGGCAAAACCGAAAAAACCTAGTAGCCTAAATACCAAGCTTTTTAACCCAGTAACCCGGGGGACATCGAGTCAATGATATAATACTTGGATAAACTATTGACTAAATAACAACATAACCGAAATCCCAAGCTTTTTTACCCAGAAACCCGAGGGACAGAGAGTCAATAATATGATGCTCCGATAAAATATTATAAAAATAACAAGATACCTCAAATCCCAAGCTTTTTAACCCAGTAACCCAGGGGACATCGAGTCAATTATATAATATTTGAATAAACTATTGATAAATAACAGCATAACCTAAATCCCAAGCTCTTTAACCTAGTAAACCGGGGGACATCGAGTAAATGATACAATACTTGGATAAATTATTACAAAAATAACGATCCCAAGCTTTTTAACCCAGTAACTCAGGAGACAGCGAATAAATAATATAATAAGTGATTAAAATATTATAAAAATAACAAGATATTCCAAATCCCAAGCTTTTTAACTCAGTAACCCGGGGGACAGCGAGTTAAGACTACAATAATTATGTAATTTATTGATTAAATAAAATCATAACCTAAATCTCAAGCTTTTTAACCCTATGACCGGGTAACAGCAAGTTAAAAATATAATTATTAAATAAATAAATAAGCATGAAAACAACAACAAAACCTTAATCACAAGCTTGTTAACCCAGTAAAGCGGAGGACAGCTGATTCATGTTATAATGATTAAATAAAAATAATCGGTTACGAACAACTCAACTAATACCTCAATCTGTTTAACCAAGGACACCAGAGGAAAGCTAGATAATAATAATTTACATTATTATGTTATTAACACGCTCTCTCACGGGTTGCTGAGTTAAATAACTTGAGATTTAGGTATGCTAATATTTAATCAATGATTTATCTAATTATTATATTATTATCATGCTGTCTTTCAGGTCATTGAAATGAAAAGCTTGGGATTAAGATTGTGTTGTAATTCAATTACAAATTTATTTGATTATTATATAATCAATTTTCTGTCCCTCAGGCTACTGGGTTAAAAAGCTTGGAATTTGAGTTATCTTGTTATTTTTATAGTAATCTTTAAATAATATGAATCACTTGCTGTCCCCCTGGTTACTGGGTTAGACATATTGGGATTTAGGCTATTTTGTTATTTAATCACTAGTTTATTATTTAAAATATTATTATCTTGCAGTCCCCCGGGTTACTGGGTTAAAAAGCTTGGGATTTGGGGTGTCTTGTTATTTTGATAATATTTTATCGGAGTATCATATTATTGACTCTCTGTTCCTCGGGTTTCTGGGTTAAATAGCTTGGGATTTAGGTTATGTTGTTATTTAATCAATAGTATATCCAAGTATTACATCATTGACTCGATGTCCCCCGGGTTACTGGGTTAAAAAGCTTGGTATTTAGGCTACTAGGTTTTTGCGGTTTTGTCCATGTAGCCAATTCGAATTTCGCGCTCTTGAATTCCATCACTTATTAGAACGCTGCTAGGTGTATCACATGTACCACATATGTATTACACATGTGTCACATATGTTATAGGTGTATATGTGATAGCGACCTATCCCTCAGACGCGGGCGCGTTCGATTATCATCGTTCGGTTCGTTCGGTTCGTTCGTTTAGTTCGTTTCGCGTGTACAGTTCGTTTGTTTCATTCGGTTCTTTCGATCGCGTCATCATCTATGAATTTACGCAATACGCGATACGCTTTACACAGTTCCATGTGCCCGCACCCTAACTGGGGATTAATTGCTCGGCATATAAGAGTTTTTCAACAGACTTTCCGTGTATTGATCACTGAACAGACTTACCAGACTTATCAGACTCAGGTCTCGTAGGTCTGTCAGACGTCCGGTATTTTTTAAATGCCTGCTCCTAATCCGACTGTCGTCCGGTCTTGCGGTCCGTTGCCGTCTGCTGTCTGCATATATGTATTATATATCTATAAAAACCTTTATGACCTAATAAGCTTTTTTTGTAAACTACTTAATATATTATATGTATAGTTTTAAAAGCCTTTGAGGACTTAATAAAGCTTCATTTATTAAAAAAAATGTTTTGTATATGCAGCATGCATGCTGTTATGCAAGTGACGGTTATATTAGTGTTTACCTTATTTGAAAAGGTGTTAGTATGAACGACTCAACGTGTGCCACCTGCCACGGACCAGCCTGCTTAGTTTCTTACAGGTAAGTATGCCAATTAACAAATGAAAGACACATTTTTGATTCAGTTGAGATAGCAAATTCATGTTTAATTGAATTATATTTTATATGATCCAGCAAAATCACTGTGACTCCAGCAGCCCATCCAGCAGAGAATTCAATCGATCATCTTTGAGTAGTTGCCAAGCCCTGCTGAGATTAAATCTCGAATCCCTTGCTGCAGTTGCAATGGTATATATTTTTTCAAGTTCATAATCAATCCTTATTCTTTACTGTAATCACAGTTCATTGGAGGCAGTGGATACTAAGAACAATACAGTCTTTGATTGATTAAGTTAAAAAAAGAGAATATTCAGGAAAGTTTTAAAACAAAGTTGGGTTTAATAGTTGACAAGCTAAAACCTGGATATGGAAGTACGAATGATGGAGACTGCTGGACGGTTTTTCGAAAATGCCGCAACGTCTGCCATCATAACTGGAGTTGCAAAGATCTAATTAATCGATTCCACGTTATATTACAAGCCCTTTCATCTGATTAATATAAATGTTGAAAAATTCCATCAATATTCATTGGATATAGCAAGACAGTTTGTGCAACTTTACGGCTGGTATTATATGCCGACAACAGTTCATAAGCTGTTGATTCATGGTCCTACAATAATAGCACACTCGCTATTACCTATCGGTCAGATGTCCGCAGATGCCCAAGAATCTTGTAACAAATTAATAAAAAAATTTCGTGAAAACTTGTCCTAAAAATCGTCTCGAACTAAAACAATACACGATGTATTTTCAAGATTCTTGGTAAACTCTGACCCGCACATATCGAAGTATCGAAGAGTACCCGCGAAATACCTTAAGGCTATCTCAAGAGAAGTTTTTACTTTGCTACAACCTCCAAATGTAGACATCACCGAAAACTTTTCACCAGATGATGATTCAAGCTCCGAGTGTTCGTCATTAGAAGATACAGATATATCCTACATTTATGCTGAAGACGATTTTTTTTTATAATCAATTTATGAAACAATAAATAATTATTATTTGTATGATTAATAAATTTTGTGGTTTACTATTATATATGAAATAACATAAGCCTAAATATCTGCTAACTCAAGTAATTTTTGATGACTAAAAACATTGCTCTAGAGATATTTCACTCATTTGAACCTAAAAAAATAAAATGTTTTCTATTTCAAAAAATTAAAAAATTGAAAATTTCAGCGGAATCGTCCATATATCCCGTCTGCTATTTTGAAAATTGTAATTTCGACCCCAATAACCTTGTAAGAATATGTTTGGATATTTTTTACTAAATTTTTTGACTTGTTAGTTAGATTATGTCCGCCATTTTGGGTCCGCTATTTTAAAAATCGCAATTCTGATAACGGATTCGTATTCAGCGACCCCGAAAACCCCGAGTAGAGAATTTGAGATCATTTATTACACTTTTCGAATATTGGCTAGATTTTTGGGATTCTGCCCCACTGTGCGTCGCCGCGATGGTGCCAAATGAATACCTGCGTCTCGGCTACCAATGGCTCAGGGTAGTCAGCCTGTGCGTCAGAGTACGGATGACCTTTGAAGCCCCCCCCCCCCCCAGCTTCTACGCACGAATTGCGGGAAAGTGTGGCTGATAAAGACGTGCGATCCACGAGCGAGCATCGTATATGCCAACCATGTCAAATGCGCCGATCCGATCCTGCTTTGGAGAGACGATCACGAACAGCTCGTAGGGTCTCTCGGTATGTCAGGACACTAGGAGGGTGATACACAACCATGAGTCACCGGAACCCGACCCACAGTCTATGAGGTTTCCACGCTGGTGACGCAACTGTCGTATGCCTAACCCACTAAACTCTGATAGCGAAGGTGGATTCGAATTGACCGATAATCGGAGTAGTCTGCGAAATTCGGGGGTCAGAGTCAGTGCATGCTGTAGTCGCTCCACGTCGGAGTCTTGCGATCGACAGGAAAATCGAGCATCCAAAGCGTTGCAGAATTTGAGGCCCCAATTTTCGGGCGAAGATAAACATGAAGACCAAGAGGACTTCCTCAAGCATTCGGAGGATTGTCGTGTGAGAGTCTAAGCGTCGCGTCAGAAAGGAAATTGTTTCGCAGGGTACCCGTCATACTGCGCGTCGGAAAAAATGAAATCGCACCATGGGAAGAGTTTATAGGGGTCTTTCAGCGACAATTTATTGGCGAGTATGATACTATGATCAACTCATTGTTTCAAAAATTGATGTTTTTCTTTTCAACTTTGTCATATAATATTTTGAATTTGAAAATCGAACATATCAATAATTTTTTGACAAAATAACGATTTCAGACCAAAAAAGAAATTTATCAGGATCTGTGTGGGTATGTGACTATGCATATTATCAGTTATATTTAATTCTGATTTTTATGATTTTTGAAATATATTTTTTTTTTTATATAATAATTGTTTCAAAATTATGTGCTATTTTTTTGTTACAAATTGCTTATTTTCGTTGCATACGAATTTATATACGACAAAAATAAAAAATGTGTAAAACAGTTATGTTTATTTTCATCTTGATTTTGTTGATTTTCAAAGATTAGTTTTTTTTTAAAGTATTGTTACCTCGGAAGGACGCAACGTAGAATGTTATAATAATTTTTAGGCCTAAGCTTACGCTTAATATCAATGGTGGTTGGATCAATTAGAGGGCATGTATCAATCTGGCAGAAAAGCCTCTTGGGCGTCTTATATGTTAAACAAAGGGCGCGTCCAGGCAGCGCTTCTTGTTGTACATACGCTGATCGAACTTCCCGTCGGGTCTGTCGTCCGACCAGGGGTAAAGTGCTCCGGCCATTAGCGTATATACTATTGGTTCCTCCATGATTAAACAGACGTAGCGAGGAGAAGGTTTTTCTCTCCGCCTCCCGATCCGTCTGTTTCTATTGAGCTTCCCACCAGGTCCGCGGCCCAGCCGAAGTTAGCGTTACTCAATATATATTGTGTTTGAATATGAGGTACTGGGTCCCGACCCCTGTTATCACGTATTCGCTAGTGCGGGTGATCTCATTAAGCGTATTGTAAGACCACGGGTACGCGCCTAGTATTCGAGTGGATGATTGAGGAGAAAATAAAATGTAGATAAAGGTAAGGTAACTTACTAATTTATTCTCGGAATATCGAATATTACATTTGGGCAGCCTAACACGTCACGCGGTTTTCCCGAAATGTTGCAGAGTGCGCGTCTCGAGAGTTGTTCTTCTCACAGGTACTCGTTCTGCAGACACTGGCGACCGTCGCAGGGTGCACGTCCAGGGGATTGTCCGCCTCTGGGTTCACGTCCAGTCGAGAGAGTTGTTTCCAGATTGTCCTCCGGACGAGAGCTCTGTAGTTTTGCCCAAAAACGCTACCTTTTATACCGTTTGGATCGATTAGCTGCCCGTATCGGTGATGAGATTCGGCGGAGAGCGTTAATGAGCAATGCTCCAGTGTCGAGGCTCCTGCTGGTGAAGCGTACTCTTGGGGCATCATCGTAGCCATTTACGTTAGACTTTAGTCCATTTATTTCTCTCACGTCGGACCTCCCGGCACCAGAGAGAAGGAAGCGGCTTGTTAGCTAGCTCCCATCTTCCGTCTCTCTTTACAAAGTTAGGGTTTATACATGATCTCTCGATATTTGCATTGTGTGTATAATCGTAGACTTTGCGCATCCTTGCTAGACAGATTAGTACTTATCGCGGGAAATTAAATAGTTGTGAAGATGAATCGAAAAAATCGGTTGATTCTGTAAGGAGTTACCGCGGGCTATGTATGCGTCGTAGCGCGTACTATTCGTGATTACATGTTGATTCGCACACAGTTTTTAGCAAAGGGTCAGTACATGAGGAGGGTGTGTCGGACGCTGATTTTCATTGATGATAATTAAAGAATTATGGTTAATTAAACTATATTCTCGATTGCATGAAGAAGTGTCTTTCTTAGTTTTGATATCCTTAATCAATAAATATCCAATCGCTGCTGTTACCAGGTTGAAAATTTTAGTTATAAATGAATTACATCCGTATCTGTTCGTAAACCTACGCATATATAAATCTGTTGCAAATAATATTGTAAGTAATTCTGCTAGTACCCGTAAGTACCAGAAGAGAGCGTACCCGTAAGTACCAGAAGAGAGCTGTTATCGCCCGGGGCGCATGGCATATACCTTTGGCTCATTAATTATTTAACGCTTGGCCACTGCTTCAAGTACGGGAGTCTTGGCTTATCAGCAAGGTGACCTTGGCGGTGTAAGAAGAGAAAAAGTAAAAGGAAAACCTGTGACAAGCACCTTCGATATATGGAGCTGAAACTAGCAGACAAACCGTAGCAGCGGAAACGTAAAATACCAAATTCTCATGTAGGTACCCTTAAAAATAGACTAGGTAACCTTTAATTTTACTAAATGATGAGGGTACTTGATCTATTTTCAAGGGTACGTAAGTTAGAATTTGGTATTTTACGTTTCCGCTGCTACAGTTTGTCTGCTAGTTTCAGCTTCATCTTCGATATAACAGTATATTCGTGACCTTCATATCGTTATCTCACGATATTGTATGTCAAGTAATATCAAATATTACTTAGATTTGTAGAATTGAAAGTATAAAAATAATTTTGGTATCTATGAGTGTAAGTGTAAGAGGCCCCTCATCAATTTTTGTTCATATTTGATGAGACCAACATAATTTTTCATGCAAAACACCAATTGGTATTTTTAGTTCGATTTTTATGACCCTTTATCAGCCAAAACCTTGATATTCTTAGTTTCTAAAGTTGAATACAATATCACATCTTCTGTCGGCATTACTAAGATGAGTACCAATTTTTCAAGTAATGTAAATAAGTTCCTAGGTCTTTTATTTTTCATTTCGGTTTCAGTATACTTGTGTCGTTAAAATTAATTTTCTTGGCATTTGTCCCCTACCATAACCGATCTACTTCTTTTTCTGATGTACTATGTCTGTAGCTGTGTCAAAAATTCTCTTGAACGATTCTTCTTCATATGCGGGTTTGTGTCTATCATTGTCTCCAAGTTTCTCGTGAGTTTTACAATGGGATTTGGACTATGATTTTAATTTCTTTTTAACTTTAAATTTACGTCTGTCTTTGATATCATGTAATATCTCATTCAGTAAAATACTCACATTTTGTTGGCGTTTTACTCTCTAAGAATCTTCAGGTCTGCATATTTATGTTTCTTTTATAGAACTTTGCTATCAAAGGGTAGAAAATCAAAAATTTGTCACGTAGTTTTAAGATGGCCAAGGGTCATTTGTATGTTAACAATACGTATCTAAGATAGATAAAGTTTGTGTAACGGTGTGGGAAATGGAGCTATGGAGAAACATGCTCCATGAATTCCCAAATTTGTGGTCTAAAAATCTATGAATATTTTTATACATTACTTATATTTTGTTGGCATTATACTCTCTAAGAATCTTCAGGTCTGCATATTTATGTTTCTTTTATAGAACTTTGCTATCAAAGGGTAGAAAATCAATAATTTGTCACGTAGTTTCAAGATGGCCAAGGGTCATTCGTATGTTAACAATACGTATCGAAGATAGATAAAGTTTGTGTAACGGTATCGGAAATGGAGCTATGGAGAAACATGCTCCATGAATTCCCAAATTTGTGGTCTAAAAATCTATGAATATTTGTATACATATCGATGTCCCGCATGGAATAAAACACCGATTTGAAGATTTCTCTCGGAATATAGCGTCGCAGTTAGATTTCTTGCGATGAATATCTCTTCCTGAGTATTTCTTGCAAAGAGTAGCTCAGTCATGGAAGCACTTCAAACAATTTTGGAAAAAATATTTCGAAAATTATTTATAAGCCGTGTAGGTTATTAAGATAAAAAATAAAAATAAATTTTTTTTTTACTAGAATGATTCTTTCAAGATATCAGTCATTATTTAATAATTTACAATCGCGAATTAAAAAATTGAATTAACTTTAGGGGCTTGGACGCTTTTAAAATGAAAATGACTCAAGCAGCTTTTTTTAAAAAACAGCTGATAAATAATAATTTTAAGAAGTAAAACCATTGCACATTTTTCAAAATTTTCTCAAGTATTTCCTCATCAGAGCTACTATTCGCAAGAAATACACGCGAAGTGCAACTTCTTGTAAGTTATGACAGTGGTGTTACTAATCGTGAGAGAATCGACGGCGCACTATATTCCGAATCGCTGAAAACGGAGGTGACTTTGTCATAAATCAAATATCTCCAGATAGACACATGGTGAAGACATGATTTATTTTTTATTTTGTAGGCAATCACATCACGAATGTAGGAAAAATGTCATTTAGCTTAAAAAGCATAACCTAACCTCAACATTTATAGAGTTTCCGAAATTTTCATATGAACGAGCACAAGTAGTGGTGAAATTTTTTTTTTCTTTTTTCAGTGACACCGCAATAAGTTTTCAGGTGACATACGATTGAAATAAGTTTGTACTTAAATACTAAAAAAGTATGCTCGTCAAAACATAACCTCGAAATCGAAATTTACATTGAATTTCAGTATTATGGACGAAAAATTAAGTTACAGGCTTTTTTATCCCAGGAACGTGAGGTTTGATTTAATTTTCTCTATCTTTTATGATGAAAGATACGAAATGGCGGATAAAAGTATTTAAAAACGCCAAAAATAATGTAATTTTTTGTAAATAAAATTTCTTTTCATCTAAAATATAATAGAAAAATAATTTTTCCTGATTCTCTTGATAAAATAAAGTATTGGATTTAGAGAAAATTAAAAGAAACTATAACCTAACCTGCAAATAACTTGAATTTTTGGCTATTTTTGGCGGAAATAATAAAATCTGTATTTTTAAGTTATTTATTTTAAAGTACACCATTCTTCAATTTATAAATGTAATTTTACATTATATCACACGACAAAAAAAATGTTTTTAAAACCGTGCATATTTTAGTACGACCTTGATATTAATAATAATACTAAATTTTGATTGATTGTTAATTATTGCGCTTATATCGACAGAAATATGAGTCTCAATCTCGAGTCTCCATTATAATCAATCTTACACACTCTTCTTTGGTCATGCATTCACAATGTGATGAAAGTTGGTACTGTTATTATTCTTATACTTGGATACAGTAGTAAACTTATATTATTTTGAAACACTAAATACAGATCACACATCAACATTATTCAAAATTAAAATCGTTAAAGTTGATAATAGAAGTTAGTGAAACAAAATCATTTAAAAATAATTATAATTACATATCAACAAAAGAGTTTATATGTTTTATAAGATTTTCGCAAAGATTGCCAGCATACAGTTATGCAATATTGCTATTTTAATAGAATACTTTTTATTTTACACATGAAATACCCTTTATTTTAAATTATGAAATCTATTTACAGTCATAACTTGTTCGGTAAATGGATCGGTTATTATTATTATATATATATATATTTATTATTTGTACCATTCTTGGGCCTGTGAGTCTGTAAAGTTTAACATTAACCAGTACATCAATCAGCTAAAGATTTTCTTTTTCTGCATGATAATCAACATATTATAATAAATTGTTATCATTATAGTTCATGAAAGTAAAGATAAGTATTACTTATACGCATATAAGATAAAACAATTATTTTGTATACTAATACTGTTGTGATAGGAAATGTTTTTAAATTAAATGTTCATCAAACGATGTTAAACTTTTCAAAACAAATTTAAATAAAATAATGTAAAATTTTTCACAAATTAAATTGAGATACGTTTTTCTTTGGAATTGTAAAATAATACATTTTTGAGATGATACGTTCTTATAATACAATATTGAATTGATACGGTTTTATAATACATTCATGAGAAGATAAGTTTTTATAATAAATTTTTGAGATGATATGTTTTTAAACTCAAGTATCAAAGTAACAGTAATACACTGGAATTTCGAATATAACAGCTTTACAAGTGTTTTATAGTAGTCTAGCATACAGAAAAATGTGAGATCAATGATTTATTTATAATAAATATTTATTCATAAAGTGCTCGGCAAACGCTGTAAAGATGTTATGTTAGAAAAAAAGTGTAGTTATGTTTCCGGCCGCTAAAAAAGATCTTTATGTGTAAAGTATAGTTGTCAAGTAATTTTATGGCATTATCAGGGGGCCTAGTTGACTTATTAACGATTTACGTCAAATATTATTCCTTTTTGTATGATTTCTGATTTTTTTTAAATTTTAGGTTATGTTTCTGTCCGCTAAAAACTAATAAGACATCAGTAGTTATGAGCAAAGTATAGACTTCAAGTATTTTTATGGCCTTATCACGGGACCTTGATGACTTGTAAATAATTCAAGTCATATTTTAGCCACTTTTGTGTGATTTCTGATTTTTAGAAATTTTAGGTCATGTTTCGGACGCTAAAAAATAATTGGACGTGAGAAGTCGTGTGTAATGTATAGTCTTTATGCATTGTTATGGCATTGTCATCGAACCTGGCTGACTCATTAACAATCTAAGTCGCATTGTAGTGGTTTTCGTGAAATTTCTGGGTTATAGTTAATTGAGGTTATGTATCTGGTCACCAGATGTTGATGAAGCTGTCGTAATAACTTTAAAATGTACGTGTGTATAATATATCTCTAGTGCTAAAGGACTTTAAGTTCTTATATTTTTGCATTCACATCAATTTAACCTTAAACCCTTTATATTTCCCAAACGGACGTTAATAGCCCTTTAACTCTCTATGGGTTTGTTATTGAGACGTAGTAGAAGCTTTTACAGTATTACTAATTGAAACTAAACAAAATTTTTTTTTTAATTTTTGCTGCACGCAACGTTGCGAGCTTCGCAGTCATAAATTTATGATATAGTATAGCAATAAATATATATATCGTTTGTAACTCCACAAATAACGGAAAATTCGCTATATTTCTCTTAAAATTAACCCAACCACATTGAAGTCAAACCTCTCCTGGCCCCCCCCCCCCTCAGCCAACCCCTCAATATATATAGAAATTCTCTTTATTTATCCGTAATTTTGGTTCGTCGGAATTTTTTGATTCCCCCTTCTTATGCCCATAAATCACCAAAAAAAAGTCAATAACCCAATAACCCTTATAACCCTTTAATAGAATCAAAAATTATGGAAAAGGACCCATTGCAGCCGAAGCCGCTTCTCCACAGCCGCTTGAGATTTTCTGTGTGGCCCGCACGATTTATTTGGAAGATAGACAGATGCCCTACATGTATTGCATATAGAATATTTATTTTGGAACCGAATAATACATCTAAAACATAGAATTCTAATATTAAGTTGTATAATAGTAAGGTCTATATTAATAGTGTTATTTTACTTCGCTTTTCTTTTCCTAAAAATTTTAAATGTATTAAAGATTTCCTAACCGCATCTCGCTACCTATAAAATCAATAAAACTATTTCACTGTGCTTACAACAATCGCCACACTAATCTCTAATTGAATTAAAGTTTAAGAAGTAACTTTCAATGACTACTGTTCATATTATAAGGCATGTTTGATTATTGTTTCAATTGTATCTTTAATTTCTATTGCCAACACTGCTTCCCTCATCTGCTACAGTTTACAACGGATTATTTCACGCTCGCAAAACAAAAGAAAAATTTGTGGTTTTTGCTGTACTTAAAAATGGTCTACCCCAACTCCACCACTAAAAAAAATATAGAAAAAATAAAATGTAGAAAATCTCCTTTGGAGCTCCTACCCTTTCATAATCCTTCGTCGTCCATAAAACTATTTTCTCTTTGATTTGCTTAATCCCTCCCCCCTCTATAATTGCTAAAAGAGTAAAAGAATAGGTAGCAGAGTGTAAAATATTAAATGATAGTCAGGATGCTTCCCGAGTTAAAAAAAAAGCACAAGGAACCATATCTTTGTACTAAATAGTTTAATAGAAAAGAAACGAAAGGATGAGGGCAATAATTTATATGCTGTGGTTATAGACTTCAAAACAGCATTTGATAACATCAATAGAGAAATAGTCTGTATGCAATTAGAAAGAATAGAAATAATTATAATAATAATAAAAATATTTTTAAAAAACTATAAATGGACAAAATAACAGGTAAATACGGGCCAGTAGCTAACAAATTTATTTAAAATAGTTGGAGGGGTAAGGAAAGGGTAACCATAAAGAATGGTACACTCAACTTAATTTATAGTGGATCAAGACGATAAGTGGATTTATAACAGTACTAGATTCGTTACAGAGGGAAAAATAAAAAATCTACTGTCTCAAGTTCACTGATGACGTTGTATTAGGCGTTAAGACTTATGCAACACAAAACAAATGCTAAAAGACTTAGATAAATATAATACGAAAAATACACTAAAAGGAAAATATGAGAAAAACTGAAAATCTTAATTTTTAGAAATGCAGAAGGTATAGGAAAAAATCTGTTTGAATTTAAAGAGGAGGTATTGGAAAATTTAAACAAGCACACAGGGTGTTTCAAAAATGTTCCAGGAAAACTGTACGACGCGATTAACCTCGTCAAGACGAACAACGAAACTCTGTATTAAATTTTGATCCGACGCGTAGTTTTGGTCAACTGACATTTTCAGAATACCTTGTATAGACCTAGGAGTGTGGTCTAAGCACAAAATTACTTCTCGTGACACGGAGAAAAAACGATAGGTAGAATGCAAAGGGCCGTCAACGCAGTTTGAGGCTTAAGCAAAAGGGCTAAAGTAGAAATTGAATCAAACATTATTTCTGACGGATTAAATGATAAAATTATATTGCCCATACAGAGCGGAAACTTGAGTATGACCAAAGAAAAAAATATGTAGATAATATAGGAGGCAGATTTAATATATGATGTTAAATTTAAATGCAAATACACAAGAATATGTATCTAAAATGAGGGCAAGAAGATGAGGCATTGATTCAGGGCTGGAAAAGAAAAAAAAAGAGAAAAAATAGAAGGGAGGTTAAAAAAATAAAGTTAGGTATAAATGCAAACACACCAGGGAATATATAACAAAATAGAGGTGGTAAAGGTTAGCCTAGAAATAGACATAAAGAAAATGGTAGAAATTTACACTTTGCACATGTTAAAAATGAAACAGTAAAATGATATATATTTAAATAATAAATTTGATAATTTGTTTTACAAAAAATATAAATGTTACTATTTTAAGCCCAGAGACAATCTAAAAGAAATTGATATGATGTTACATAGGTATTTAAATAACAATGAAATCATTTTTCAAAGGATAACAATACTAATGATAAAGAAATTGACAGTATTAAGAATAATTTGATCCACAATTTGACTAATATACATATACCACCAGAGGTTATTTTCATTTTGAGTTTAGGTAGAAAATTTAATTTCGTAATAAATACCAATAAGGTAAATAATAATAGAATCTTCTTAGAATTTTTCAAAAGTTTAAACAGACAATTCGGTACAAATGTTGAAGATAGTAACAAACTAAAATTTGATATTTTAAATACATTAAAAAATAATCTTAG